>VYXC01008065.1:105456-311088 GCA_013397175.1 Platysteira castanea
TGACCCACAGCCTGCCCCAAAATGGCGGGAACTGACCCACAGACTGCTGAGAGCCCCCAAATGGCGCTGATTGACCTACGTCCTTCACAAAATGGCCATGACTGACTCACACCTAGCTGAGAGCCCCAAAATGGTGGGAACTGACCCAAAACCGACTGAGACCCCCAAAATGGTGGCAATTGACCCACAGACTGCTGAAAGCCCCAAAATGGCAGGAACTCACCCACAGACTGCTGAGAGCCCCCAAATCACTGTGACTGACTGCTTGGGCCCCAGAGTGAACATTAAAGTGCAGCTGTACCTGGGGGAAGCCGCAGGAGACCAGAGCAGATAAAAGGAAGCGACACATGGGTCCAGAGGCTCCACTATCCTGGACTTAGCAGCAGCTGAGACCACACTGGATCCTAGCATGATCATGATATACTTTCGCTCTCTTTTCTTTCTTTGCCTCTCTTTTCTTCTACCTTCTACTTCTCAAAATAATACTGTAAGCCAGACAAAAAAAATTCCAGTCAATACCTTAGTAAGTGCCTTGTTGTGTCTGGATAAGTTAAAGCTGGCTGAGTTTAAGTTTGCTAAGTTAAAGCTTGTGAAGCACCTTACTTTGCCTGGATGTTGTTTTAAAATTTGCCAAGTAACTTCTTCTACCTTTACAAGTTTGCAAGTAAAAGCTTATTACTGAAACTCCCGAGAATTTGGTTGTTTCTCTGTACACTGCCCAGAGTAAATCAAACTACCTTCCCCTAAACCCAATGAGCAGGTTAGGGCATAATAATCTTTAATTCTATATCAGTTCCTTAAAAAAACAATCAACCAACCAAACCAAACCAAACCCAGATCCCACAGGAGGGAAATCTCATATTTTAAATGGCTTGTGACAAATAACTGTTTTTTATCCCACTCTTGTGTTACAGTATTGCTGGTTCATTTGTGGCATGAGGCACTTAAAAGATGGGTTAACAGTGTCCTTGTCAGTGCTGGGGGAACGGATGGACTCAGACCTTGGAGGATTTTTCCAATCTTAAAACTCTATGATTCCATGACAAAAGAAGTATATTTCCCATGTACTCCTTGGGAACCCACTTTCAGGTTCCTTTGGGCAGGGTTGCCTTCTCCTGAGCACTCACTTTGTGCTTCCAACCAGAGTTCTCCTATACTGCAAAACCTCCCCAAAAGGCGCTACAGGAAGAAAAAAAGGCAAAGTACTTGCAGCTGGCTCAGAGAAGTTTATGAAACAGTAAAAGGCACTTCATCCTATCAGCTTTGGGAGAAAAAAATTAATGTTTCTGAGAAAAAACAGTTAGAAAACACTGATGCAAAAGAAGTGGTTTTGAGATGCCACAAAATATTTGGGAAGCTGCTTGTATCAGTTTGAAAACTGCTGGAAGTGTGACAGAATCCAACAGATGTGCACATCTGGCAATGCAGTATGAGCTCTACCTGCTGACACACCTGTGCCAGCTTAGTCCACTTTCAGCGGCTAAAAACAGTTAAGAAATGAAGCAGCAGCATCTTAATGTGGTCGGCCAGGATCATCAGAAAGTTTCATCAAATCTAAAAAGATGTAGGTTGGTTTTATTCTTCAAGAACCCTAATTCTCTCACCAGAGAGAAAACCAGACACCCTGATTACTTCAGGAATAATTTACCTCATTAATAACCTTAGCAGGCCAGTTAATCACCACTCAAGGAAGAACCTTTAAGCACAATAAGTACTTTCCTCCCTCCCATCACTTACCCCAATACTTTGCCTAGGTTTAGTTCAATTTCAGCAAAGAAGTGTCTGAAATTCGGAGGTCAAGCTCATAAAAGTCTAAGCTAGAAACCAAGTTTTTTATTAGAACTTTATGTTAGGGCCTAAAAATCAAAAAGGACCATGAGAACTGCAGTTCTTCCAATACACTAGCAGTATGGAAAATTTGAAAAAATTCAGGAATGCTTATTGAAAATCTAAATTTGTTTTTTCTAGACAGTAAAATAGTTGGATCAAGTGTTGCTTACAAGACAAGCATCTTGAAAATAAATCTGAGAAAGCACTTCAGTCATTACAAGAAAGCACTTAGAAAAGGGTTGAGAGCAATTATCAAAATTTGCATTTTAGAATTAAAAAAAGAGGAAAAATATATGAAGTATTTTGAAGTTGTAGTTTACCTTTCTTTACAATACCAGTTTTCCCTGGCAATTCTAGATAGAGACATGAGTTTCCATTACAATACAGTTAAAAGTCACAATTTTTTCCTCTTACAGACAGAAAATCACCTACTAGATCAGCAGCAAAATTGCAGATTTTCTTAAGGCTCATATATGTACAGAAAGACACAGAACTGTGTGGGTACATATGTGTACGTGTTTAGGCACTAGAATAGACTTACTAGGCCAGTGTTTTCAAACTTCATTTAAAGCCCAGCCATGCCTCTCTCAGCAGTGAGAAGCTTTAGCCACCCTCCCAGGAGGTGCTATTAAAAACAGTGACAGCTCTTTGCATAGAAACAATGCTGGAATGCTCACCCAGCTCAAGGATCTATTTTCCTGAGCACTCAGACGTAGCTAACGAAGAGATTAATTCACCCCAGGTATAACTGCAAGGACTGTAATAAGAGAAAAAAGACCGAACATGTTTCAAGGTCAAAGTAGATTTTTTTCAGAACTTTACAAAACAATTTTTTCCCATCAACTGGGGTTTCTCTCACACGAAAATATCACATCCGCTTTTTTCCCCTCTTTTTTTTTTTGGGAGGGGGGAGGGTACGTGTTCGCTTGTTTTTCGGTTTTTGTGGGGTTTCTTCGGGTTTCACATTTGTTTGTTTGTTTGCCCCCCAAAAAACCCCACCTGCAAAATGCAGCAGTTTTAGCAGTTAACTTTCCTGGGATAAGGGACAGAACTGGCTATTTTCTGGCCATTTCAAACATGCTCCAACTGCTTCTCAGTTTTGAGCAGTGGAAACGCTCTGTTACTGAGGTACCCAACAAGTGGATCCTCATTTCTCTTAATCATAAAAATCCTGTGTGAGTAAAAAGTAGTAGTCCTAAGAAAGAAGCAGTGGAGTGACAGAGCTGGCCATACAGTCATTTGGAATATTACTCCAGAACTACTCTCTTAAAACCAGGCATCTCACCAATTTCTTTTTTTAAAGTTTTCTTTATTCAGATTCCCTTCCTCGTGTCATTCGCCTCACTGCCCAGATGATCTCTCCAGGAGGAGAGTCCACACACTGGCACATGGTTGTTCATCCTGGTTCTTGCCATGTAAGCTATCCCTCCACGGACTAATGTCCCAGCGTGATTCAGGAAACCTCTCCTAACAAGACAGCTTTGACACAACTCCATCATTCCACAATAAAACACACTTTTGTTTTTAAACCAGGGTTCACATTTGCGGAGTACAAGATCTGTCAATAAAATGGGGTGATAAAATAAATAATATCATTCTGTCCCAAAGGAAATGGCAAGGAGGAGAAATATAAAATTAAGGGCAGCTTTCCTTTGAGTGCTTGCACGATACCTGAAATCTTACGGAATTGGCCAGGGATCTACCCACTGCTTCTCAGCAGTGTCTCTGATTTTCCTTCTCCTTCAGCTTTACATAATCCAAACATTAATTCCATGCCCACACAATCAAATAATCGCATATAAAAGGGTGAGAAAGAACATCTAATGTATAAAAAAACTCTCTGGAGGGCCATTTGATTTTGCTATTGCTTGAATTCATATAGGCAGCTCAGGGAAATCAGCCTCCAACCCACCTTGCTGCATCTGGCAGGAGTATGTCTGCCTTTCTAAGGAAGGAAATCAGTACAAATGTTTGCTAACCTGATGCTTTTAATGTGGAATTTACCAAAAAGTGAGGGGTTTCTTACAGACTTGAGAGAAGATTAATGCTTTTGGGAATTTATCCACCTAGCAAGTGTGGGTCAAATACAGAAAACACCAAAATACTGTGGAATTTTCAGTGTAGAGAAGCGGCTACACACAGAGAACATGGGGCCTTCCTATCTGGCATCTCCACCATGTTTGCATGCATGAAAAATCCCAACAGCAGAAAGCTGGAGTATGGAAGCTTAGCCAAATCTTACCTCTGTCTACCTGAAAACCTAGTGTGCTAGGGTTTGGGATAACCCTCATTAATAGGGAGACGGGGCCATCAATGGAAACTAACCCATAATGCCTGTCTCTACCCTTACACGATGCTGTATCCAGACTTTTAAAGCAATTTCACTCTTCAGAAGTCAAGAGGATCCATGCAAAAAATTTAATACTCCAAAGAGGAGAAAAAATTGGTGCTGTGCTTTTTCAACTTGCCAAGTTAAAGGAATGCTGAGGACTCTCTTATATAAATGTTCCTCGACCTCTGAATGAACCAACAGGTCTTAAAAACTGCATTAGCCAAAGCAAATTCCCACAGCAAATGAAACATTTAGCCGAGAATGCATTGGTTTTTTTCTACAAGCAGCAAAAAGAAAACTCCAAATGGCAAGTTAGTGTTTCCTGTTTGGGTCTATAGGAGCCCCATAAACTTGTGGTGAGCAGCTGCCAGCACCTAGACAGTAAAACAACACCATGGTGATTCCTCCTGCAAGATGGAGCTTAAACTGATGGGAGCAGTTTAAGGCAAGAATGGAATGCTTGAAGTCCAGATTGCTGCTAAACAACCTATTGCTCCTCAAGGAAGGCTGAGCATTAGGAAAGCCATCCAAGAATCCCAATCGGGATCTCCTTCCAACTTCATCTCCTACAGCATATCCAAGAGCCTCATGCAGTCCATAAACCTCTGAACATCCATTACCCCGTGCAGTGAGGCACAGCTGCCAGGAATGAAACTGTCTGTGGCCATTTAACAGTGCACTGTGGCACAGATAGACAAGCATGAAGAAAACTGCTCTGACACCTTCAATTCTGCAATTTAAATTCTCAGCTCTGCAAAACAAGGAGCTTTTAGCAGGTTTTGGCAAATATATGTACATCCTTAGGTCACATATCCTCTTTGTGTCTGGCTAGAGATATACATGTAGTCTATTAAATAAGAAAAGCGTAATTCAATGAAAACCAACCTGTACCTGGTTATTAAAGAAGAATTTTGCAATCATCCAGATGCACTGATCCAGGGTGATTGTTACATGTCTCGGGAGGCGAATTCATGTCACATATAACATTAATGAGGTTCCCTGAGTAAATTCCTTAGAGCAAAAATGTCTTCTGCACTCAAGAAAACAGCTCTTAGGAGTCAGGTCCTGTTGTTTCCAGGGTTCAGTGAACTCCTATGACATGCAATAGAAAAACTTGCCTTATGGCTGTCCTTGGGGTGTGAAGGAGCACAAACCCCAGAAATAAAACCTGCATTTCAAAATTTCTTCATCAGTTTTGTTTATACTTCCCTACACAAAGCTCTTATGGCACGAGAATCAAGCCTTTGGGGTGGTATATCCTCAGGTTTACAAAGTTACTCAGCATTCCAACATCGAATTTTAGTAATAAAAGGCAACAGAGGCTGGAAATAAAAGGGAATAGCTTTTTTTTTTTTTTTTTAGCAAAAAAAAGGGAATAGCAATTAAGCTTGCTCCCAAAACCAAGCAAAAAGTCTTCATAAAATAAGCTGTGGGGGCTTAATCAGTGATAAACTTCAGACAGAGCTCATACAGTTGACCTCTCAGAGCTTTTCTTTTGCAATTTGATGGATATTCTAAACCTGAAGAGACTTATGATAAGCAGTTTATTTGCTTAGTTTCCTTCCATAAACCAGAAATATTTAGATGGAAACACCCAAAAAGGATCCTACCACGCATGCTGGAATGCTTAGCCATAACCCGTACGTTATGGAGAGAAACAAGTGTTTGTTGCTAAATCATTTCAGTATTTTTGGCAGTCATTTTACAGCTAAAGCAGAAGACATGTTCCTTTTCCACGTACGCTTCCAAACCATGGCATAAGCAAAGGGATTAAAAAACCCCCCAACATTTGTATCATTCTACTCACAGGAGGAAGAAAATAGAGAAAAGAAGAATGAAATCTTTATTCCACTGCAATCAGTCACAGAATTCCTGCTGGCAGCAGCAGGTTTGAGACTTGAGAGATTCTCTGAAAGCATGAATTTAGATGGATTCAGTCCAATTAAGCACAAAAATCAACACACTTGGCCAAAATTTGGAAAAATTTTGGCCCATAACAAGTCCCAGCGATGCTCATCCAAAGAGCAATGAGGAAAGCCAGAAACCAACCCAAATCCAGGGATGCTGAGAGCACAGGAACACAACAGCTCCTTTGCTCAGCCCTGAACCACAAATCTGTGTCTTGCATTATTTAACAGTGTTAGAACATCCTCTCACCTCAGAGAACCTGGGGGAGAAGTATTATAAAAGGGTAAAGCACGAAACAGATTTCATTTGGCTAAAATACTGCAGTTACTTTTCCCTATATTCAGTATTTCCCTATCTTTAGGATTTTTAGAAGCTGTTTAGCAGTAGTCAAGGCCTCACTTGTGCACTTCAGCACCCCCCAGATTTCAGTCTGGTTTTCCACCAACACCTTCAATCCAAATTTTGCGCTGCCACAAGAGCAAACAGCTTGTGACAGCAAATAACATGATCTAGACTCACACCCGAGCCAGACTATTCTTATTTTGGATCCAATCCTTGGGGAGCTGGCAGCACTGGAAAGGCAAACACGCCGAAGCTCCAAGCTCTTGCGGTCTGTCAGCTACACTCTGCTCCAGTTTGACATGCTCACGTCAACATCACCATGCTGCAGCAAGGGGAAACACTGGGAAATAACTAAAACACAGCACTGGGAACTGGAGTTACCTGCAGGACCAGCTGTCAAGGTACAGATAGGCTCCATTAAAGCAGTTTAAAGCATCACTGCTCCTATTTTCTCCCAACTTCTACAAATAGTTCACTCTAAACAATCTGCATCTGAAGGGAAAAAGGTCACCATATATTTTTTAAAAACTGCTGTCATGTGCATAGTCAGTCTCTGGGGACTTATTGCTGAAATCATGATGCTAAATATCTCCAAACAAAGTTTATCTCTTGGCCTTCCAGCCAGAGCATTTAAAGCGGAAAAATGCAAGACTAGCAAAGCTTTTATTAGCAAATTAATCTGAGCTTGTTTACTTTGTAAAATACAACAGAATTATTAGTTGCACTCTGGAGCAAGCACTTAGGCAGTAATGAAATAAAAACCATGAACTGCACAGCAATTACAGAGGAAAATCAGGGACTCTTGGCAAATGGCCCCACTTGGGAATCAGTGGACCCACTTCCAGTCCCTCCCCATTTCCCTTCTGACAAAGCTGCACCTTCTCCACTTACAAAAGTTAATAAGAACCTAGTGCTCAACTGTAACTCTGGCAATGCATTAGAGAAATTCCTAAAAATAAGAAACAGAAATATTTCCAAACAGCTGAGTGAGTATCAAGTACCTCTTTACAGACCCTTCAAAATAATACCTTGTTTCATTACGTGGCCAGCTGGACTTTAACAAAATGCACAAAGAACTTGAGTTCTAAAGTAAATCTAAACTAAAATCCCTTTAGTTGTACCCACAAGGTTTAGGCTACATTGATATGAAACCTCCAAAAAGTTCCTCTCTGCCAACTTTCAATTTCCAACTCTTCCTCAAAGCAGAAATAATGTGCCTAGAGTACTGCCACTATTTATATTTTATTAGATAAATTTCTAAGCAACTGATTTCCCCCAGTAGAAGATTTTATCATTTATTTTCTAGACAGAAAGGGCTCAAGGTCAGGAATTCATCCAGAAGAACGTGTTCTCTGCCTGCAGCAGCTCCCACTAAGGTATGCTTGATAAACCTCTGTCAGCAGGACAGAGGTCAGTTTTCTGTTCAAACTCAGGTGCTGAAAGAAAATCATTGCACTTGAGTGTTCTGGTACCTCCACTAGACCTCTCAGATCAAATCCAGCCTTTCAAAACTTCCAGAAAATCCATATCTTAAATGTTATCCTGTCAGAAAAAGTTCACAGTTCACCATTTTCCTAAACACGTTCCCAAAGTGAGAAACACACACAAGGACAAATGGGAATCCATCACGGCCCTCAAATAGGAAGGAGGACTAAAGCCAGGCAGATGATCTCCCCTGCTCAAGTTTTAGTATTTCAAAACTTACCATGTCTCTGCCTGAAGATTCCTGCCCCATCTTAGGTCATCTTAAAACACAAGAGTGGAAAAGCACTTCTTGGCTTGCTTTACTTGGCTGCAAGAGCACATTTTAACTACGATCCAAAGACCTTCTTGCCCTCTTGCGCTTCCAAGGATCCATCATTTACCACAGGTTTGCATTCTACACCCTCTGGAACAACTGCACGCCACTGATCAACAGTTCCCAAAAACATTCAAGATAAACACAATCAGGCCCAAACTCCTGAATCTGAAAGGACTTTTCCTCAGGAATGGATGATGCAGAAGGCTGGCATTTGTTTCCAATTAACATTCTTCCCGTTACAGTGTGTGTGGTAGCCATCGACATTCCAAGTGGCTTTTCAACCTCTCTGTCCCCTCCATTTCACACATTTGAGCCTTGGACTCTTAAAGCCAAAATCAAGCTTGTGACAGTATCCCTGAGTTCTCAGCTGTTCTCAGCAACAAGTACCAAAACTATCTTTCTACTGCTCAAGTGTGGATACAGGAGTGTAATTTCCCTGCAGGAAGGCAGGGCACTTGGCACAGGGAAATGTTATCCTTACCTCTCTCCAGGCCTGAAAAGGCCAGGTAATATTAAGCCTCAGAGAATACAGCACAATACCCCTTATTTTCATGAGAGAATTGAGCCCCAGGGATTCTGGGAGCTGGAAGATTTCGTCCAGAAGCCCAGCTCCTACAAATAAGGCAGAAGTGGTCTCTTCCGCTTTCAAACAAAGGTAGCGGATTACATTAAGTAAAACAGGATAAAAAAAGTTATTTACCATTACTCCAATTGCAAAGTTAATTAAAGGAATCAAATTATGAACAGGTAACTCGACAAATCAGTCCACAAAGCTCAACACCTTAAATTAAGGAACATACGGATGTGTGCACTCACCTTAATAATGAACCTAATTTACACAGGCTTCTTTAAACATCCCTATCCAAACCCAAAGCCCATTCCACCAGTTGTGTGCAGCAAAAATGGATCAAAATCATCAAGGTGCCACTGATGTAAAGCACCAATCCCTCTTCTGAATGTTTCTGTGATCTCTGAAACTTAGAAAATGAGAGTAAATAAAGGAGTCCTGCTGCCAGCTGCCCACATGGCTGCACAAATGGAGGGCTTTGCAAAGACAACCAGGGATTGTTCTGACACCTGCCCGCTTCCTTCTGGCATCCTCAGCCACACAGAGGGAGCAGCAAGTGAGTTCTGTCCATTCTTTTCAAGCTCAGCGTGTTGAACACTGGGTTACTTCAAAGGGGCACAGCAGCGAGGTGGAAAAGAAGTGTACACTGTGAAGGACAGCCTGATTAAGTTCTGAAACAGCATCAAGATGAAAGACAAAGAAGAAAAATGTTTTGGTCCAGTGCTTGCCCGCCTGTCCTGGATTTTAAAGCCTGGCAGCCCTTCAGCTGACAGGAGCTGGAGCACCCCCGTGTGTACAGCAGCGTACTCAACAGTACTTCAACACTTTTTTTCTTTCCAGAAATCATGGAACTGTGCCAAAAATGACACTTAGCCCTTGAAAAAAATTCTTGCACTTCAAGGAATCCACCCTAGGAACTGAGCTTTGGATGAAGAGTTTGCATTTCCCACTAAAACAACCCCAAAGAACAACCAGGGGGACTGGCAAGGTGTCAAATTCTCTGGCAGACAGCAGCATCCCCTCCAGCACCCTGTAAAAGGTGTTGGATCATACTGACATCTCATTCCTGAATGCGACAGGGGCCAACTCACCTCACGTACAGTATTTCATGCTAATAATCAGAGGGAAGTCAGGAAGGAAACTGCCCTCCTTTCTAAAACTGCAATTCTTTTGTTACTACTGGGTTTTGGTCATTTACTTACAATTTCTATGTTTTCAGCAAAGCCAGAACAGGAAGCAAACTGAAGAGGTGGAGACACGGTTAAGCCAAACAGGGCTATAGATCACATTACTTAAATAATAAAGTGTCATTCACAAAGAATATTGTACAAGCTTCTTTAAGACACTTCAGTCAGGTTTCTCAGAGAGCACAGCAATAGGTTTGTTTTTTTTTCAATTTCTTCTCCAGAAACCTCCCTTGGCCCTTCCCCAGTCAACAAGGGCTCATTTGACCTGACACCCATTTTTGCTTCATCTTTGTCTCATCAACATGGACCGGAAACAAAATAATTACATTGCCATAGGAAGGCAAACAGCAAAGCTCCAATCCTCTTTCCTAGAAAAAGCATCAAACGCTGAGACAAGGATTTTAGGCCAGACAATGTCATTAAACATTGAACATGAACAGAGTCATTACTACAGCTGAGAACAGAGGTAAGCTTTTGGGTAAACAACATTTTTTTCCAGGGCACAACCATCACAGATAAGAAGCATCACAGCCCTAATCTCGAAGTTTACACTGCATCTCCAAGACAGAGAATGAAACACGTATTATCCAGACAAGATATTTCAGCACTTTTGAGTTCTGCCAGAACAGAACCCATTCAGGGAACTTGTACTTACCTGATTTCAGTTCCTTAAGTTTAGGCTTCCTCCTAAGTACATGCAGTGTTCCAACAACCCTCTTCCAGACCTAAGATAACGCTGTAAGAAACCCAGCACCAAATACACTCAGTGGAGGAACCTTATTCTCTCTTAACTCCCACTGGCAGGTCTTGGGTGTAATTTTATAAGGTAAAAAAGGGTGTAAATTAAACATAAATAAATGGAGAAGTGCAAATATTACAGTCTCCTGCACTGAACATCGGGGGTCCTGACACAGCTGTGAGGCATTTTTTTCAGTGACCAGTTTCACGGCCCTCTTTATGCTTCCTAAGAAATCTCATGTTATTTTTTTACTACACAGAAGACATAGCTGTTGTTAGCCTGCCCTGTTCCCAGGCTGTGAACCTGAGACCCTCTCAGCTGAGACTGCTGAGGAAGGAGAGGTGACTTTCCTCAGCACTGCATGGATCACCAGCTCCCCCTAGCAACAGCTTCCCAGACAAAAATTCACTCCCTTTTACACAGTCTTTTTCCAGCACCTTTGGCTGAGGCAAAATGACAATATGACATTCAGAGAAATCCGTAAGACCCTTGAAAAATCTCCAAGATTATCCTACCTGTAAAGCAGACCTGAAAAGGGCTTTATCACATACATTCTGATCCCCTTACCTGTGGATTTTGAATTGTTAGACATGGTTAGATGAAATGCTTTTGGCTGCGTTACCTTCAGTTTCACACCTGTTTTGGGGAGGTTTTTTGGAGTAAGAATATCCTGGCAGCATCCAGATATAAATGTATCACTGATGTTCTGAGATTCCTAACAGTGAAAACAGTGAAAGACATCAGTGAAACATCCCCACAGGTAAAGTGAAGTGTTATTAGTACAATGACATCTGCACTTTTTCTTCTAAACTGCTGATCTTAGTCAGAAAGTGTATCTCAGCCCTATCTGTAATGTTCCGCTAGGCTATCACAACAATTCACACAAATGCTTCCAAGTCTGCATTAAAAATTCTGCTTCTGATTTTTTGTTAGTTTATATCACAGTAGTAGCTCGGAATCTTTTAAACATTTCAGAGTAAATACTTAATTCCTGATAATTTTAATAAAAAAACCCCTCAACCTCTTTACCTTCAGGACTTACAGTAAAAAAGAGGCACTGTATATGAGTCACAGTTTTATTTAACACTCACCTGCCCAATTCCTTATGATAATTGAGGAGACACACCTGGATTTCTGGACTATTGCAACTGCAAAACGACCACCCTTGAAACAAAGCTACCCAGTAAAGACACATTTTTGCTGACCAATCCTTCTTTATGGCCAGCCAGTGTTTTATTTGGAAAATAAATATACAGCAAATAAGTACATCTCATTTAAACAGCACTACTTCATTCCTGAGACAGCTCTTCCTGCAGCTCAGTGGTGTCATTTCTTGAAGCTGTATTTAGTAGCCAAGGCAGCCATGATGTCCCTGTAAGGAGTATCCGAGTCGGATTTGGTCCTTGGAATGAAGCACAGCCGGCGGAAGGTGGGAGAGCGTAGCAGGAGGTTGTGGGAGAGTCCCACGAGGCTCGAGGACAGCCAGTACAGAGCCATGGACTGCAACAAGACAAGCACAGGTCAGCTCCCTGGAGGCAAGGGAAACATCAGTTTTAGGCAACTCCTCCCAAACCACGGCTGTGGAGTACTCCCAGGTATTGATAAAAATAACTCACCTAAAACACTCCTCCTCTCATTTGCAATAATGGCTTCCATGTGAAATGTAACTGTCTGTCTCTGAACTCTTCTGGGGAAAAGTGTCATCTACACTGAGGCTTGACAGGTCTTAAATTGATTCATATTAAACTTGCTTCAACTTCTGTATTTGAAACTATAATTGAATGAGCCAAACAACCAGACACTGTATTTTTGCTAAGAATACTCTGCAGTAGAAAACCTGGTAAAATGAGAAGTGTTTGGAGAAAGATGTGGAAGATTTCCTAATTTAAGAACTACACTGGTTTCCAGTTAGCAAACATTTGCCTATGTGTCTTTACATAAAATTTTCCTCTATTTTTTCAGACTACATGAAGTACATTAAGTCCTTTCAAGTTTGCAAAGTCTTCCCTCTTGAACAAAAATATTCCAAAGGCATCAAGATTTAAATGTACATATAGACAAAACATCTGATTTGTTTTCAAACGTATAGCAGTAGAAATATGAAACATGTGAGGCATTTGGGCCGTCCTTTAAACACCAGAACAGACCAGCCACAGGTGACATCCCAGAGGTCACCTTGGTACTTACGGAGGGCACTGTGGCAGCAATAGGGATCATCACCACGGACACTACGCGGAAGAAGTTTGTAACAAGCTTCTGGAACCGGGAAGCTTGCATTTTTTTTTGGGAAGCAAAGATCTGGAAGAGGAGAAAACTCAGTTATAAACAAGCTCTTTTTGAAATGACCAGACTGAGAATTAAGACCCAGAAAGCTCATCAGAGCAGCATTCTAAAAGAAACTTCAGTCAAGACTTAATATTACTGAAGCACAAGTAGATCTGAGACATGTCACATCACACTTTGAAGTCTCTGAACAAGACACCTACACATTAAAATACACAGATCAAACAGATTATTCTTCACTTCTGCCCAGTGCATTTAAAGCAGTGATAATCTGCAGCCACCTTTATGTGTTTGCAATCACCACTGTTGGTTTAGTCCACCAACGTACCTCTACCACCAGCAAATTCACTAGCCCCAGGGAAACAGGCAAAATCCACGTGGAATCGGGTGCCGTGAGGTCTGTAAACCACAGTGCTCCTCCTGATGAAAACTGTTCTTGTACTGTAGGAAAAATGTGAAGAAAATACAGAATTCAGTATAATTTGCTGTCTTAAGTGAGCCAAAACTGTACCATATGTTAAATCATACACCCAAGTTTCTAGGTATGTTTCAACACATGATAAATATGATTAAAGCAGAATCTTTGGTTTAACACTCTGCTACCAATATAAGTTTGAAAAGTGGGAGATAGAAGCTGAGACCCAGCTTAGCTCATGACAGCCACTGACAGGTAAATCTGCAATAAAAACTACTTTGATCTTAAATATTTTACAAGTCAGTGAGGAAAATAAGAATGCAGTAACCTACAGTGTTTATTTCCTGATTTTGAAAAGATTATATATTTCTTAATAACTCTATAACTAGCTACATTTTTGCTTAAAAGAACAAACTATAAACTCTTGTCTAAAAAATCAGTATATAAATTTTTTAAATTTAAAAAACCCTCACACATTCACTTTGCCTACAGTATTTCACATGAAAGAAAAAAATAGAGATTAATAGTGAGTATGCTGTGGCATGTGTAATATTACTTGCTAAAT
Source organism: Platysteira castanea (assembly GCA_013397175.1). Lineage (NCBI taxonomy): Eukaryota > Metazoa > Chordata > Aves > Passeriformes > Platysteira > Platysteira castanea. The sequence goes on from VYXC01008065.1 coordinate 119,427, forward strand.
AGGATTATCAGACTACATTAACTTTAAAACTCATTTCCAACTACATTATTATCTATTATTTTATTAATTAATTAGGTCAGGTTCAAACTATATTAGGTTTAAAACCGTAGTAGCTGACTGATTTTATATCAGCTTGTACATTAAGCTCAGGACATTGTGTTCTTTAACCACCAAGGTGTTTGTGAAAGCAGTAAGGGAATAAAAAGTGACAATGAGAGAAGATACGTGTCCAGATGCAGCACCTGCTGAGCCCAGGGCACCGACGCTGCAGTTGCGCAGAGCCAGGGACACGCACACCCACATGGGGATCTGCACCCACAGCAGCAGGGTGGCTTTGAAGGGGTGGCAGTTGTCCCGGATGTACAGCTCCGTAACAATCCTCCGCATGTTCTTCGTAAAGTGGAACCTTTTGGAGAGAAAAACAAAAGTTCAGAGCTTTGAAATGGATAACATCTGAAAGGGAATAGAATGAATAAATAAATCGTAGGAGGGGAAAGAAAATCTAAGCTTTGGGCAATGGCAGAATCTTGCTGTAAAAGTGTTGTTTGTGGTACTTCCTTTCTGCCAAGCCTCACTGTGGAACGATTCAGGAGGCGTGTACAATCCCCCTCGTACCTGGCCACCTTTTCAGACCACCCCAGCTGCTTTCCACGCACTGAAACTTCATAGCGAAGGCGCTTGGCGAGTTCCTTAATCTCAGGCTGCAGGTTTTCCAGCTAGCTAAAGAAAAGGAGAACTGTTTGGGCACAGTAGCAGGTAGCAATCGCTTCCTCTCCTCATCTCTGTTAGTAGTTATCCCTGGTAATTCGATACCTGAACAAGTATTAAACTTATTAATTATCACTGTAGAATTTAGTATCTGTACAGGAATTAAACATACACATTGCCACAGTATAATTTAATACCTCTACGGGTATTACACATATTAATTACCCTTGTATGATTTAATACCAGCACAGGTATCAAATATATTAATTATCACTATAATTTAATACCAGTACAGGTATTAAACGCCTTTGAAGGACAAGGCATCTTGTCAATGTCTTGTTCAACATCAGCGAACACCATTTATCTTTAAACAAAATAACCACATGAAGGTAACAGCAACAAGTGTAACAGTGACAAGTAATTACAGTAACAATCAAAGATACTCTCTTACTACGGCATGAAATGAAGAAAGAATTTTACTCTTTTTAGATTTTATACTTTTTAAAGAAAATGAGTTCTATCACAGCTGAAATCAGGGCAATTCTTAACAGGTGTCTTTTTGCCTGCATTCAGGACTTGTGATCAGCTACTTCACTTAAAAAGACCCAGCTTCAATGCCACCTCAATGATAAAAATAAATAAATTACAATAATAAAAATTAATAATAACATACAAATATATAATAGCAACATACAACTATATATAATAGAAAATGTGTATTATAGAATGTATTATTTACGATATACTATATATAAAATATACGTATATTGAGTTATACATTATAGAAATCTATAAATAATAATATCTACGGAGAAATAAAATAAAGAGTAATAAAATGAAGTCCATCAGGACACAACTTGGCAGTGAACAAAGTCACTACCCGCAGCATGAGACCCCATTACGCGAGAGTGCAATAGACGCTCACTTTTGCAACCAAAAAAATGCACAAAACCTGACGAAATTCTGTAAAAAACTCGCAAAGGTCCCCAAAGCCGCTGCAATACAAGAACTGTGATGGTTATTCTGCAGCCCCCTCAGCCCCTCCATCAGTCCTTCCCTCACGGCCTCTCCCCGCCTCAGAGCCGCCCGCCCCTCAGAGCCCCCTCAGCCGCCCCCAGCCCTCAGCGCGCTCCCACCTTGGCCAGCAGCCGCCCCTGCTGCGCGGCCAGCGGGAGGGTGACGGCNGCATGCGCGGCCCGCGCGCCGTCGGAGCTCGCCACGCCTCGGCCGCCATGGCGGCTGAGGGCACGGGAAGGGCAGCGAGGGTAGGGGAGCACGTCACTCCATTACCTGCATTATATTGTAACCAGACTGGTGCGGGGCTGGAATGGAGTTTAGAGTAGTCCCAACGCCCTCCTGCCATGGGCAGGGGCACCTCCCACCACACCACAGAACGTATGGAGTTGGAACGGAACCACGAAGATCACGGAGTCCAACACCTGGCCCCGCACAGGACATCGCCAAGGATGACACCACGGGCCTGGGAGTGTTGTCCGAACCCTGCGTGAAGGTTCAAGGTCTTATCTAAACTGGCTTTGAGCCCTTTGAACCCCAGGGTTGGGGCAGTGTCTCACCCTTCTTCCAGTAAATATTTCTTCCCAAGATCTAGCCTAAGTTTCCCCTTTTTCCATTTGTACCCATTACTTCTTGTCCTATCGCTACAGTTCTGTCAAGAAGTCTTGGGCTTCCTTGTTGGCCACTTCAGATACTGGAAGGTTGTCATGAGGAATCTACACAACCTTCTCCAGGCTGAACAGCTCCAACTCTCTCAGCCTGAAAATGATATTCACAAGCTATTCATCATTAACAAGAAATTCATCATTCCACATTAGCAGTGTTGTCCTGCCCAGCCAGGTTCTGAACTGTGTATCCTTACCCCTTCTGTGGCAAGGAGAGGTCAAAATACCCCTTAGACCATACACACTCTGCACTGTGTTCTCTTCCTCTCCAGGTTTGTCCTAATCCTGGTTCTGTTCCCTTTTCCCAAATAAAGAGCACCTGCCAGCTCCTGAAAGAGTATGCTCCTTGGTTTATTGGACAAATAAAAAGCATTACATTGTGGAAAAAATTAAGAAAAAAAAAAGGATCTGAGAATAAAAATGGTCCAATTCCCCCCACCCCGGATCGCCTGTGCCCAGCCTACTGCCACAGTGGTGGCATCACACCTGTGCTGCCCCAGGCATGGATTGAACTGTCAGGTCAGCAAAATACTCTGGAATTCATGGCTGTAATAAATACTGAGCACTATTTCTCAGTAGGATTAATAATTAATAATCCTAAAAAGCACTAAAGCCTGAAGCAAATGATTGTAGCAGAGGGGAAGGGCACTAACCCACACCACACGCTAAGGTGTGAGATGGAGTTTCAGTCCTTTTTCTGAGCAGTTCCTCACTTTGGAATTCGTTTTGCTACCACCAGATCTTTACAGGATGTATTTCAGGTGATCAGACAGCTGGAAAAAGGAGCTTGCTTTTATTCAGAGCAGCACCTAAGGGCACGTATATGGACGTGGGTATGCAAGAGGTTTGTGGACACCTCAAGTATCACAGCAGTTAAAAGGCAGTAGTTTCTGTGGGCAGCTGAGGTGTTTTCCTGGTTTTCAAAGGACAAACCATAATAAAACCAAATAATACTTCTTAAATCTGAGTTGCAGATCTCCTTTAAATGCTCTGTAAGGGAACCGTAGAGGGATCCTGACTGAATCTGTGTCACTGCTTACCCAGCCCGGCCTCACAGGACCCACTCCTGCTACTGCTGTCCTCAGGTGACAGCTCCTGACAATGTATAAGGGAATTCCCACTTGGACTTTTCCAAATAAACCTTCAGGGGCTTATTCTGGAACAGACCTGCATTTCCCCCCTGCGGGGAAGGTCTCCTCAAATGTCAAAGAGAGAACATATGTATTCTCAAAAAAATCCAACACACATTTGGGAAACACCCTTTGATAATGCCTGGGGTGTTTTTCTTTTGATAACTTACTTAAATTACACAAGTAGAAAAGTTATGCTTATTAATAGTTTAATGTATGAAGGAAACATCCAGGTTTCTGAATATGAAGGTACATATCTCACATTAATTTAAGTCTACATAAAGTAGAGCCTCTATAACTGACATATTGAAATTTACTTTCTGCTTAGCCATTTGTTATGTAAACAATTGTACATTTATTTGCCATTCTAAAACTTCAGGATCAAGTTTACATAATTTTGCTAAATTTCTGTGTTTGCTCAGAAGCAGTTTACAGTACTAAAACCAACCAGCCAAAGAACAGCTTCAACAGAAAGTTATGTCAAAAAAAAAAAAAAAAAGAGGAGGAAAGGAAAGAAGAAAGTCTAACTAAGTTGAAACATATGATGGTGGGGAATGGGCGGTCACAATGTTCACAGAAAAAGGTCAGTTAGTAAGTTCTTCTGCAAAAAGCCTACACACTTCAGTCAAGCACATCAGTAGAATGATCTGGGAGCACATAAACTGTTTCTGCCAATTGTGGTTTCCTCTGCAAAAAAAGGAATCTCAAGGCCAGCACGCTGATCCCACTCAGCCCAGTTGGTTCATATGCACACTGTTCATGTGAGGTGTCCAAGTTCCAGTCCACACCTGCAAGAGAAACCTGCATTAACACCGTGCTTCGGGCTGCTCCAAGCACCAAAGGGCACAGCTCACAGGGACACTGCAGGGCTCATGGTTTTCCCTGTCCAGGACAATTAACAGGGCTCTGTGCATGCAGCAAATCATTTGCAAGCCCAGTTCCCGAATCCCTCCAGCTCCCAGAGCAGGAGACTTGCTCTCCTCTTGACCTTAAGTTCAGACAAACAAGAACTTGATTTCTGCCATCTTATTTTCCCCTAACACCTTCAGCTCTGGGGAATCCCAAGCATAACCAAGTAAAGCTTCTTTGGGGGACAAAGTTTCCTCCTTAAACCAGAAATCACCTCGCAGAGATCAGAAGCCACGTCAGAGCAATACCTGAACTGTGGCCAAACCCCCTCTCCCACACACCTATGGCCGGCCAGAGCTGGGAGCTGCTCCCCACAGCTTGGATCACTCCCTAGCAAATTAAGCCCAGAAACATCTTTATTTAGTAACAGTATAACAGAGCTCACTGTCTAATTAAAAAATAATCACAGGACGTAATCTAACCAGAGCTACTGATGTTCCATTATAGTATTAGTTCCTGAGTACGAACAAGAGGTTTAGGGGAATTAATCCCTCTGCCTAAATTATATTTAGTGGACAAGCCAGGCAAGATCAGAGCCGCAAAGAGCTACTTACTCCTTTCCTAAAGAGCTGCTTAACATCCTTTGTCTGTGCGCTCCTAACACAGTCAGGACATCCTAAACTACAGAGCCCAGCAGCAGTCCTGTTGCTGTGTTCCCTTCTTGGGAAGGGAAAGCTTAACTAAAAGCACATAAATTGGCTTTTCCTGTGAAATTTTGCCCCAAGGTTTCGTTTCCCAAACGCACAACTGCACAGATAGGAATAATGTTGATATATTTTGAGTAAAATACAGTGCAATAAAAATGGAACAATTACCGTCTGAGGCCCGTTGTTTTCTGTGGAATTTGAAACCATCTTTATCAGCGAGTTCCAAGATGGGTCAGCAGCATGAGGCCCGTTAAAGATGGGGCCTCCAGTACCATCTGTGATGGGGGCTACGGGAGGAATTATGGCGTTCCCATACACAGAAAAAGGCATTCCCTGAGGGGAAGGAAAAGCAACAATCAGGATGCTTTCACAAATGCTACTACTACTGCACAGACAGAAGGACAAAAGGGGGTTCACGCTGCGTATCGGGTCCAAGAAGGTCATTACCCCAACTTTTGGGAAGTCCATGTATCCTGCAGGGACGGGCTGATGGAATGTACCGGAAGGCGTTACGATTCCCGTGCTGTCTCTCTCCATGGCTTGGTGCGAGAACACGCCCGGATCAGACATGGGCCTGTGGATCATGTGGCTCCCCATTCCGCTGTGACACCAGTCCACTTTATCTGCCAGCACAGAGACACGGCGTTATCCACAACACCCCTCACCGCCCGCTTTCCAGCCTCCACGTTTGCTCACCCTGCAGCTCGTGGGCTTCCACCTGCACTAGAGCTCAGGAGCACAGAGGATACCAGAAATGGCACCTGCGGCCCCCAAGCCAGGAACCCTGAGCCGCTGCCAGGAGTTTGGAAGTTACCTGCAACCAGAGCGTTGCCCCTGCAACTTTCCTCCATTTCAACAGCAAAGCTGGAATTTGGGCTAACTCTCCCTCCTCCAAAAACCTCAGATCCTCCAAAAACCTCAATTCCTCGTGCCTTTCGTGCTGTGGAAAGGGTATGTACACTATGAAGACTATTTGCTCTCCTTCACTACCATTCTTCCATTAATTATTTAATATTCTAAGAGACACAGAAGTATCTGTACAAAGCATAACCAGAAAATGACCAGCTGCTGACGTGTTTATGTTCTAATTCTGTGAATTCATCAGAGGAAGCTTGGTATTGGTGCTACAGTTCAAACCCCAGACACCCAAAAATCCCATTTTCAAAACAAAATGTAAGAAAACTGTTTTTTGGAGAAGGGGTACAGAAACATTTCTCAGGCACCCTAGCACTCAAGTAGAGAAGAGCCAATCCCATCGTGAACTGAAAATCAAAATTTTAAGTAATTGATCAAAGCAGAAAGAAAGCAGCATCCCAAAAGCCAAGACAGGCACAAAGGACAACTTTTACAGCCACACAATGCAAATAAGTATTACGTTTCTAAAGCTTTATCTGGGAAAAGACCACTAGTGAAGTAAAAAAGGGGTTGTATTTGGGGAAAGACCCCAGCACAGTCAGTCAATTAGAACCTTAAGCTGTTTGGACTTGGCCAAGGGCCAGAACAGATTGCTCTGAGAGGTGGAGCAGTTCCCATCCTTGCAGGTTTACCAGAAGAGACTGGATAAAGCCCTGAGCACACAGGCAGAACTCATGGCAAACCCCACTTTGTGCAGGAGGCTGACAGGATTTCCAGAGGTCCAATCCAACACAGTCTCAATATTCACATCCCCCCATCCCAAGCGAAAAAACCTAAAGAAATTAAAAATCAACTCCCCACAAAAAACCCATTCAATATGAAAAAAGTTCATCAGTGTCCCAAAAATTGCATCCAAGACTCCTGACAAGTTTGGTGAGAAAAGCTGTAACATCACTAAGTGAAATTCGTAATAAATTCTGAAATACTAGATTCTATGTGACTCCAGGAGAGCCAAGAGCCAGCCAAGGCAAATGGCTGGGAAGAACAAAGGAAACCCAAATGTGGAATATTATCACTTTATAAAAACACCATCCTCAGCACAAGAAGTTCTACTTTAGCTACAAATCAAATATTAACTCCTACTGTACGAACAACCTCTTTATCAACAAAAAACCCCAGACAGTTATCCTGTGACACCTTTATTTCCCTCTTCCTAAATCAAATGATCCTCACTGTGTTCATCCCTGTAAACCCTGTTTTTATTTTTCCTGTTCTAACTTGGAGTACCAAATCTTCACAGCCAAGACATTTCAGAAGCCCTGAGGGTTTGAGAAACATTGTTAAGACATGAAGTGGACAGGAAGGCAAAGAGAAATCCCTGCTCCAAATCCTTTGGAAAGAACATTTCTGTCTTTTCAGGCACTCACTTCTGCATCCTCCCGTGCTGAAGACAACTTTGGCAAACACAACGGTGTGATCAATTCAAGTGCATCTATGAACAACACATACCTTGACTGCCACCTATACCTTCGAAGGACCAGATCCCACTGTGTCCCACTGGGGCAGCCAAGTTGCTCCCAATTACAGAAGGAGTAGATGTTCCAGTTTGTCTAATACGTGCAGACCGTTCAGTCCCAATAGGAACAGGAACTTTTCTGTCCTGAGAAACGTTACTGGGTTTTTCTGATCCCAAGGACACTGCTGAAGGGGTGGGAGAGGGTGCTCGTACTCCAGAGGACACGGACTGAGCAGGAGATTCTGCAAGGAGAGCAACAAGAGCACTTAGTGATGGCAGCCAGATCCCAACAAACCTATCCTTCAGTGTCCAACAACTGACTACGGGCTTGTTAGTCAACTGGTTAATGCCATATTCATCCACCTGAGGATCACTTTATTTCCAGATCACAGAGATACTCACCACTGATTTAGCCCCTTATACAAAATGCTTATCACATCCTGGCAGCCCAGCCACTGGACACACACCACAAAACCTTAACTAAGCGTCACTGTGATCAGCAACAGAGGATTTGAGGATTATATCCTAAACCAGAGCTGAAATGAGCCCAAATAAAACCATGTTTTTGTTGGGTTTGTTTCTTCTTCTTTTTTTTTTTCAGTCCTGCTTTGTTCCCTGCAGGGGTTTTTTGTCATTATTTTTGCCAATAAAAGAGACTAACACATTCCCTAAATAAGCCAGCACTCAACAGCTTATTTGTTTTCTGTCCAAAAAACTCCAAACTGCAGGGGCCAAAGGTGGAGGAAGGTACCAGAACCTGCCGCAAGGGTTTTCTCCCAGAATTCCTTGCGCAGTTCCGTGAGACAACGTTATTTATACAGCAGCTTCTCAGCAGCTTCCTGCTGACCAGAACTCACCATTTGATGCTGATGAACATGGAGGCAATAAACTGAGAGGGGAAAAATGCTGTCTGTTAAAATTAGCAGCTGCAGGCGCTCCACCCAGAGGTGTCCCGGGCGCGTAGATCTGCCCTCCCGACAGGTTCGAGGCAAAGGTCCCCAGGTGTGTAGAAGAAGGTGTTACAGAAGCATAGGGAGAATCCATACTGACGATACCTACAAGAGAAAACAGGCACAAGTTTTCCCAGAACTCCCAACATCTCCATCAAGAGGTTGCCCATAAAATGGAAATAAAAAAGGAAAAAAGGAAAACTTTTATCCAATCCATCTTTGGAGATGCGTGTTGCAATTTTCCAAAGGAAACCGGACTATTAAGATTCACACACTGCAAGTCTATTCAGTTTGTGGCAGTTGTGCTGTATACATAAATCAAGAATGGTTCTTATTTCATTAATGCCAAATGTCACCAAACAGCCAAGATCTTCAAAATACAAGAACTACTGCTCCCTTCATGTTCTCTTTAAGGAAGAAAGGGAAAAATAAAATCTTGGGGATCTAAGACTAACTAATTTGTGTATCTTAGGGGCATACAGGGCCATAGTCAAAATGCTGACCAGTATATCAAGATGAAAAAATTCAACACCATCATATTCACAAAATAGGGAAAAAAACCGCTCTTGGATCTCTCAATCCATTAACACCTCAGTGATCCTACAAATACAGGCAGAGATAGTCCAGACCATGTGTGTACTTTCTGGAAGCTACAGAACAGGTTCTGTGACAACCCCTTGGCCTCTGTTATGGGCAGAAAGCTCAACGTCTCACTAAAAATTTCAGGCAGTCAAGGAAATCACTTTTTTTGGATCAAATTTAGTAATTAAGAGAACACACCTCTTGTAAGTTACAAGTTCACATCAAAACACCGCTTTATTTATCATGCTAACCCTTGGAAGATGCTGCATATTTTCCTGCAGCCTCAGGATAACGTACCACAAATTAGAACAGTCACTAGCTGGTAGGGAAGGGAGGTGGAAATGAGTGTTTTAATTATCTCAGCTATTACAGGAGAACAGTAAATGGAATGGTAAAAATCCTATCCTATCAAGCCCACAGCTGTCAAACTGTTACTAGATTTGACAGGGCACTTAAAATGAACTCAACTTGGCTTAAAAAACATAAGAATGAACTGTATTATTATGGTATGGACACAAGCCAGAGACTTACCTGAGGGACTTGGAGCTGGCCTCTGTAATGGTGGCCTAAAACCTGGGGCTTTGGAAGTGTCAGACTGATGTAACGGATCTGAATTTGGCAAAAATGAGGACTTTGCTGATAGCATGGATTCTGGTGTTGTCTGAGAGGAGACGACGGACCCACCCCAGAAGGCATGAGCAGACGTGGGGCTGTTCTCAAACAACGTACTAAAGGGCCCAAAAGGCAGAGTAGCACTGAAGTTGTTCCCCATGGGTTTGTTCGCTGGGTGGGCCGAATTCTGAGAAGCACTTTGTGTACTTAAGGTAGAAGGAAGCTGCACTGAAGAAGGAACGCTGTGGGGCCTTTTGATGTGGTTAACGTTGAGGACTGCGACAGAGGAGTTTTGCACAGGAGCTGGATTCTTGTGGACACTGCCAGTTCCATGGACAGGCGGTCTGATGGCCGGGGTTTCCATCTTGGCTGCGGCCTGAGCAGACCCCATCGACGTCTGGGACACGGGGTAGGTCATGGGAGCATTGCTCGCACCTACCACGGGCGCAGATGAGCTCGTCGCTGCTAAATTTGGAGGCACAACCATGCGAGGATCTGGTGCAGGAACCTGAGGTTGCTGGATAGGGGGCCTGGCCTCTGGCAGAGGAGCTCCGGGTGGCTGCTGATGAGCGGGATGCACAGAGGAGCTGCCGGTCCCAGGATTGGGCTGCCTGCTGCTGGTCGAGCCGCCCGCATCCACCGCGGGCGGGCTCCCCGCTTCCGGCTCAGACGGAGGCGCACCTTTATTGGGAGAGGCTGCCGCGCAGTCGGAGGGACTGCTCCTGGAGATGCCCGCCGGCTGCGCAGGAGGAGAGGGAGATGAGGGGGAAGATGCAGGGTAGTGTTCTTTGGCAGTAGGAGTTGGGTATGTGGCGTTCGTGGGCGCTGTGCTTGTGTTGCTCGCCGTGGTCGTCACGGTGGTGGTGGTGGCGTTGGACGTCTTCACTACCGTGACAAACAGCTGCCTTCTGACAGAAGGGGAGCTCGGGCTGCCGCTCGCAGAAGATCCAGGCACAGTAGAAGCCACTGAAGTTGTCGTCGCCGTGGGACTCGTCGTCAAAGAACTTGCTGAATTCACCTGAGAACCGCTGCTGTTCTGGCTGTTATGGCGAGGCACCATGTGAGGTTTCGGCGAGTTCGTAGCTCTCGCAGGGCTCAGTGGCCTGACGGGAAACGGACCCCACGTGGACTGAGCTGGTGGGAAGGTACCTCCGAAGTGCGTCATGGGCAGCCGAGGCGGACGGATCTGCTGGAAAGTCTGAGCAGCGAGGAGCGCGTGTGCAAACTGCGGAGGAGGATATGCCAACGGAAGAGAAACTTGGAAACCAGGCCGCACGTTGTTCACGGGGTTCTTAATGCTTTTGTGAGTGGATGCTGAGGAGATTGCAGGCACGGTGAGTGCAGAGGCGGTCTGAGATGTCGACGAAGCAGCTACAGTGGTCACTTTGATGCCCACGAGAGAATTGTTAGCAGCTGTAGTGGTGGCAGGTGTCGAGGACCCTATTTTGGAATTTACAGTCGAACTTTTCAAACGGTTCTTTGGAATTAGTTCATCAATTTCCTTATCTGGATCCTTAATCAGAGCATTGATCAACTGTGTGGCCTGTCTGGTCGATTCTGTGCCACCCCTACAAAAAGGAAGGACAGGGAAAGTGTACCTAAAGCATTTACACACATTATAGCCAAGGACCTCCCACTCACGATCCAGCCGATCTTCCATCACACCAACACAAACAGGAAAATAACTCTCTATCCAAAAACTGAGCTCGGCACGGTCCTGCTGCAGACAATTACTCAAGAAGTTCAAGTTGAAAATTCCAAATCCCCAAAAACTCAAATGGATGAAGTATTTGCTTCCCTAAATATTCCTTCATATTTCACCATGTCTAAACAAGCCCAAACACAGAATCCCAACGTTCATGCTTCACCTTATCTCACAAGCTGTCTTTTGTACTTGCTGGGGGTTGCACTCTGTTCCCCTACCCTATTCATCTCCCCTGCTTTTAAGTGATCTTCCAACGAACAACCAGATCAAGCCTTTAATTTTCCTATACAGACAAATGTTCTACAAGGAGAAAATACCCACAGGAGGGAGCCAATGCAAGATCCTGCTCACCTTATTGTGATGATTCGGTCTCCAGTTTTATCCTTCTGTTTGTCAATATCTATGTGCGCTCCTGTGCACTCCCGGATCGCGTTGATGTTACATCCTCCTCTGCCAATAACTCTGGAAATCACAGTTGATGGAACAGAAACCTTCTTGGATCTATATAAAAAAGAAACAATATTACATGGGAAACACTTCTATGGCAAGAAGCTGTGGGCAGGCTGGTCAAAAGAATACTGCATTTTCTGTATTTTACTGATTCAACCAATGCACCAGCAATTTTGTGAGATCTCAAATCCACCAAGACAGCCAATTCAGTAACTCCAGGGAAGGCTACACAAAGGACAGCATCAAAGGGAATTAGGGGGATATTTTGCTTACCTTCTCACAACTTCCTTCCAACCTTCTTCCCTTTTCTGACCACGTTTAGGACTAGCAATGGTTAGCTTTCCATTTGGAGAAGAAAGGGGAGAAGGAGCGGATTTTGTGCAAGTAGACAAGGAATTACTTGTCACTTCATTAATAACTTCAGACAACCTGCAAAAGGAATTAAATGCTGTCATTATGGGGAGGGAAGGAAAAAAGGATGACTTGCACTTTGCATGCATGGTGGTCACAGGAACTTACTTGATGGATGACTTGCCAGGGACTGCTTTCCTCTCATCCTTTGGACAAGTGACGAGCACCGACGGTTGCTTTTTGTTGCTCTGTGTGTTAGTGACGGCTGTGGAAGAATGATTGTCACTTTTGTGGCTGCTGTTGCTATTGCTGCTCTCATCGCTACAGCTGGAGATCCTCATATTGTCACTGTCACCACTCTCACTAGTGCTGCTGCTCTTGGATTCCCCATTCACCTTCTCTGGTTGGCTATAGGAAATTGGAAGCTGATCATCAAATATAATCTGAACATTATCAGGGGTTACTTTGTTTTTCCTGTTTTTCCTCTTGGAGCTTGTTGTGGTGATGGTGTTATTCCTCTTCCCATGAGAGCCTGCTAACGTTGTCCAGGTTGCAGATATACCTATGGTGGTGGTGGTGGTAGCACTGGGAGGCTCCATTGGGACCTCGGGATCATCTGATGGAAGAGTAAAGAAACAGCAGGAGTAATTTAGCTGGTTTGAGGAAACTTGAGTATTTTGCTTTCCAAATGACACCTGTCCTATCAAACAACTTAGAAATAACTTTTTTACAAATCTCCACAAAACACACAAAACCCTTAACTATGCAGACATCCATAGATCTATTACAGCTGTCATACCAGCTCATACAGAATTTCACTCTTTTCTCGGAATAAATGCAGTAATCACCTTCAGCTTTTAACTTTTCTTTCTCCTGAGCAGCTTGAAGTTCAAAATTCTCTTTATTTTTTGCTTCTATTTCCTCTAGTTTTCGCCTTTGTTCTTCTTTTTTCTTCCTCCTTTTCTCCTTTCTTTTCTCTCTTTTGGCAGCCAGAGCCAGTCTCCTGCTTTCTTCTCGTAGCTACAAGTCAAGCACATGGAACAGCATTACAAGATGTCCCATGCATTTCAAGAAATCCCAATGCTTTCTACTTCCTCGGACTTTCCTGTTTTATTTCTACTACAGTATATAGTGTCTAGTAAATGAGTCTATTTTTTTAATATTTTGGTCACAAAACAGGGTTTAGACCTAAGATCCATATGAGTACGACTAGAAAATGCCATACTTTTTTTTTTTGACAGAATCGTATTCAGAAATCCTTCTTTTGGTACAATACTGGAAAATCCTTCTTTTGGTACAGAGCAAATAGTTATGTTGGCATTTCCTGATCCAATGCCTCTGAATAATATCGAAGTCCAAAGATTATCTGAACAATGAGATGCTCAGCTCTAGACACTCCTATTATGGTAACTACACACGCACCCATACCCCAATAACTACTTTTACCGACCTCATCTTGAAGGAACTTGAAATTGGAATTTTAAGAGAGAAATATTCCCAGTTGCAACTCTTTCCACTTGCCTTCTCCAAGTCCAGTTCCTCAAGCAGAATGCTTGCGTTTTTGTTGGCTTCCGCAGCCTGTCTATCTTTGGCTTGAACAATTGACTCCATACACAGGTGGCACTTCTTCAGCATCTCCTGAAATGACAAAGTACATCGAGTACAAAGTGCCACGTGTTCTTATTTCCTGCTGTTTTTCCTCAAAAATTCCAATGGGACTCATGCTTTGGCTGAAAGCTGGTGGCCAGCGAGCTAAAGAGAATTCATAACACTGTCTCTGAAGCTGAGACACAACACTGTTCCTTCTCAAGTATTTTCCTCCCTCCCATCTCACCTTATCAGTAATGGTTGCTATGTATCTCATGCACTCCGAGTCGGATGGGAACTGGTTCACCTCTTTCACCAGGTAACGCACCACTTTCACATGACCCTGCAAAACAAATTTCAAGGACAACATTTTCTTTCAGACCAGCTGCCTCTGCTTTGCTGATAAACACTCCAGTCCCAGCACTCCTTGCAAAATATTTATTTTCAACTCCTCAACACATGAGGCTCTCAACACTTTTTTTGAGATCTTTCTCACCTTCTGAACTAGTGAGGCACATTTCTGACACCAGAGAAGGCAGATAATTACCTCTCGTCAGGTTGCCCTTACTCCAGAAGTACTTTCACAAACTTCTGCCTTTTTGAAGGCAGTCTTCAGATGCCCAGCTCTAACAGCTTAACAGCTGCAGGCTTCTACAGTCATCCGCAATTTTTCCAGTACTGCAGCACCTCAACTACCCTCCCTTGCTAACAAAAATCATCTGTAGACTCAAATCAGGCTAAACTGCACTTTTTGGACCAAAGTCCTCATCCTCTCTTGCATAAGGAACCAATCCTATTTCCCCACAGATCTATCACACAGAAACACTGCCATTTTCACCCCTCACACGCACCAGAACCAGCCTCACTACAATGCCTGTAAAGCAAATTCCAATTAGAATTGAAGACAGATATTACACAGGTGAAACATGTATCTGTTTCTGAAGATTCAATGCCACGTATTCAAACTAACTGACATATTAATAAATATGTAGCTTCTGTCAGTACGTTCTACTTCTAACAGCTGTGATCAAGACAGTCCTAGCTAAGAGCCAAGCTGAACTTCACATTCTACCTTTCGGAAGGCTGCCATGAGAGGAGTTATTTTCCTGTTATCAGCTGCATCCACATCAGCTCCAGCCTGGACCAGCAGTTGGACAACATCAAGATGGCCCCCATTTGCTGCCAGCCACAGCGGAGTATTCCCCTTCTTGTTCCGCACGTCGATGTGAGCTCCCCTACAAAACCAAACACATTCCATCAAAACCCTGCATTTGGGCAAAAGGAAGCACTCTGACCCCAAAGAGAACTTCATTTCAGTACTCGGGATGAATTAAATTATGTAGTAAATGTCAACAGACACAGAACCTTTCCCACTTCCTAAGCCTTTAGTGTATATTTGGAAATATTACTGTATATTGGGAAAATGAAGTTTAATACAGTCATATTTTTCTTTAAGCTGCTCACTTGAGAACACAGTACCTGCTAATGAGGAGCTCACAGAACTTGTAGTGCCCTTTGTCTGCTGCAATGGTTAAAGCTGTATCTCTGGATGAAGGTACTGGGGGAGCGTTGACATCTGCACCTTTGTCCAGCAGGACCCTGCCCACTTCTGCATATCCCCCAGAAGCTGCTTCCATTAACGGTGTGAGGCCAGTCTGGAACAAGCAAGTAGGAGAAAGAAGCCATTAGTGAGGGTGAGGGGCTCACCTGAGAGCCGGTATTTATTTAACTTACAAACATAATGGATTACTATCCTTATGTGTGTAAGCACCTGAAGATGGATGAACACTTTTTTGAAGAAACACATTTTTTGATGAGCTTTGTAACCACCAAAATCTTAGCCCTTAAATGCAGCCATTTCTTTTCTACACAGCATCTGGTTCAGTTCAGTTAACTGGACTAGAGAACTGAATTAGGGAAGGTGACTTGCGCAAAGGCAAGAAAACTGGGTAACAACAGAGACACGATGACTTACAAGCACCTCTTTCTGGGGACCACTCCAGCTGTTTGCTCTTTACCTTGGCTCTGTGTTCAACGTTAGCTTTTCTATCAAGCAGCAGGCTGACCACTTCAGTTCTTCCTTGGAAACAGGCCAGAGTCAGAGCTGTATTTCTGTTGGTCTCGATCTGGGCATTTATATCAGAGCCCATGTCCAGTAACAGCTTGACAGCAGCAGTGTGCCCATTCATGGCTGCCAGCATCAAGGGAGAAATGCCCAATTTGCTACCAGTTCTGAAAGAGAAGGAAGAAAGAACCAAAACTGCTTTAAAGGTCATTTCAGAAACGTGATTATAATAAACTAATGAAGGCAGAGGACTTAGACAAGTCTGAAAAATCAGCCGCACACTAACATGTACTAAGGATACAAGGGGTTCTCCACAGCAGCACTGTTTAGGACAAGTACTTCTACGTAGAGACACCACACATGTTACTTTTTGATTGCTTCAAATTGAAGGGCATCTCTTATGAGGAGCATAACCTGTGCTTGGCCCCTTCCTTTGACCTGTGCAGCTCACATCTGAGCCGTTTTCTACCTCCCAATGGATGCAAAAGCAAGACAGACACGCACAGAGTAAACTATGCAGGGAAAAACAAAGGGAAAACACACACACTTTCTTCACCTAACTCACAACCAAGCCCAAGAGATAAGGGGTGAAAAGAGAACTTGCCTGGAATTGATTTCTGCCCCAGCATTCAGCAGAATCTTGATAATGTTCACGTAGCCACCTGAGGCGGCGAGGCTCAAAGGCGTGTAATCAGACACATTCCTGTGCTCCTTGTTTGCCCCTCGAGCTAGCAGCAACTCCACCACCTGCAGTGTTTCAATAAATAACATCTGGTTTTCTCCCAAACTTGCAAATCTATCCAAGACAAATGCTTTTCAAGCCTAAATACTCTGTTGGAAGATGTCAACGGTAAGAAAGCCACTTTAATCAGTTGCTTCGCTACACCCCTTGCCTTCATGACCGGATGAGGCCACAACTGTGTTCCCAAAGCCACTGTAAAACTTCCTTTAAAAATATCAATCGTGGCTGCTCATTAATATGCTTCAACCATTCCTACCAAATTGAACAGAAGAGTAAGAAGAAACTCTTTATGATTATTTCAGCCATCTTTAAAGCCTGACAAACCAGAGATTCAGTTTCAATACCGTGTAAAAAGTACTCCTGCTTTTTGTCCTCTCCTGCAGAGGACTTGATAAGAAGCTGAACTGTCTAGCAACTTAAAATCACAGTGTACACTGAGGTGAAAACCCACGGTGTCACTTCCACTGCAATGTTAAATTTGCTTCACTTCCGGGTTTTAAGCATTAAAAATGTTTCGATTAGACCTGCAGAGTTCTCAATCTGTTTTCCCATGAATGTTTTCCCATGAAATCATAGAACAAACAAACTGTCAAACCCAAAAATTTGGGCAGGAGGGTGTTCTGACATCCTTTCTGCTGCCCAAAGCCCAGTGTTTTCCCACTTTTTCCCCCCCACAACTACGATATGGCTCATATATAGAATTCATTTATGTCTAACTGCTGATTCTCAGCAAGAACACTCATGGCATTAACTTTCTTAACTACACCTATAAAAGTCCCATAATGGGGCACTAATGACTACACTCGTGAGGACACCTGCACAGCACCAGTCCAGTTATCACAACAGGAAAAGCAATCTATGAGACACGCTGTAATGTCTAAATTGGAAAATGTGATGCTCTTTGCATCTTTTTTAAACACACATCCTGTGTGACTGTATCTTTTCTGGAAGATTCCTGAACTGTACTAACACAATATGTCATTCACACACTTCTGAAGATTTAAAGTTTATTTCACCTCTTGCCTCCCTCCTGAACAAGCCAAAGACAAGGGAGTGTCCTTGGTTCTCTCAGACTGGGCTTCAATATCAGCTCCATTATCCAGTAAAATTTCCACAACACCCACATGGCCGGCTGTAGCAGCCAAAATAAGCGGAGTAAACCCTGAAACAGAAAACAGTGAGTCCACGTTTGTAAGTGACATGAGTTAAACCACCAGAAAAGCAAGCTAAAGGTTTCACATGAAGTCTAGGCTTACTGGCGATTTATTTAGTGGGACACACTGGCAAAGCAGACAGGGTTTGTACTGCCGTGGTGAGATACCCACCTTTCTTGTCCCTGTGTTCAATGTTAGCTCCTCTCTCCAGCAGGGTTTGTACCAGTTCTTCATGGCCACCAGCACAAGCCAGTGTCAAGGCTGTGTCATGGTTACTCTCAGTCTAAACCAAACAGACATACACAAAAGATAAAGCCTTGTTTTTTCATGTACAGCCCCTGTTATAGTGCACGTCAGCCGAAACATACCTACACCCATGCCAAAACGAAAAGCTTCTATAAGCTCAGGGCATGTTTATTGATGCCCCCACAGGTACCTTCTGTGTGCAAGGTTATGACAGGATTCTACCTCTCTCAAGGCAGCTCTGCTGGGAGATTTAAGAAATCCTGCCAAAAACTGAAGATTCTTCAAGAACTGAGCTCTCATCTGTGCTCTGCTAACCACACTAACTTCTTTACCACTGCTTGACTGTGACCTTCAGATGGTATAATGAAGGTAAGAATTCTGTCTTTAATTCCTAACACTGCGGTTCAGCCAAAGGCTTCATCACAGCAGAATCCAAGCCAAGTGCCACAAGCAACTAAGCAGCAAAGGCTGATTTTCCAGAGGTTTCTCTCCTTTTCTCCACAATGATCTCCTGCTTTTCCTCTACTCCATGCTGCCCAAACCTCAGTTATGTTATGTACAGCCCAGAGCTGTGCATAGATATATGCTAGTCAGTATGTGTATGCTTTTTGCCAATGGCTAGCTAGCTCCAAGTCAACATAAAGTTGCCCTTTTAACAATCATTTTCATTATAGAAAAGCCTTTCTCTTAGTGGAAGTGAGAGCCTGAATTATTTCCTCCTGCTAAAAAAAATCACAGCAATTATTAGTTTCAAGACTTTCATACCTCTGTGATCTCTGGCCAACAAGTTGGAAGCACAACCAAAAACTCAGTGTGCAATGCTTTACAGCTTATTTTTCTCTTAGGATATCAGGCCAGAAAACATTTCATTTCTGTCAGTAGACAACTCTGCTGTTTCTCATAATCACACTGACAACAAAGGAATAAGAAATGCAAGTGTTTAGTCATTCAGAGACTTTTTTTTTGTTGTTCGGCGAGAGCACAGAGGAAAGTGGGTTGTGACTCTCTGGGGTGCTGTTCTGCCTCTCTAAAAGCAGCAAATCCAGTCCCCAGACCCCAATCCATTATACAACAGAGCTGTTTGCCACCACTGAATTATTCAGGATGCAGGAAAAAAGCAGCTTTGTGCATCTGTGAGAGTGGCAGGCTCACCTGGGCATCGATGTCTATAGCAGGGTAGATGGGCAGCATGGCTGAAGGAGAAATGATGGGACTTGGAGTTGGCGTCTGAGGTTGGGACACTGAGGTTGCAATGCTGTGGGTAGGAGTGTTTGACATTGCAGATGCTCTTCCACTCACTGCTGTTGGACAGAAGAACCACACTTAGTCAAAGCAAAACACTTCCCAAGTGTAATGGGACAATAAAGGGACAGTGGGATGAACTCCCACCGACAGATGGAACTCCATAAAAACTGTTGTTTTCCGCAAATATATATATTCCACACATTTAGCCCAACCTTTGAACCTTTAACTCTTAGAATTTGAACTAGGAAAAAGGTTTACTGTATTCAATCAAAGAAAGAGTTAAGTACCAGATTGACATGTTTTCTAGAAGCCCACCACAAGGTGATTTTTTTTTTAACCCCGAAGATCTTTCCTACAACAAATCAGCAGTTATTTGGACCTGGAGTTCCATACCTTTGGAAGCAGGGCTGCAGAACACGTCCAACCAACGGGTATCTACGCAATTTTTCTTAAAACAGTTTAAATGTTTTCATGTAAAAGTCTGTCCAGCCTTCACCCCCACCCCCCACAAACATAACAAAAAAGCAACAGGGCAGGATTCTCACATGGCAGAATTTGCTGAAACCAGAGAAGTGGAAGCTTTGTAACAGCCAGTTTGCGGAGAGTTTGGTCAAGGTGTTAGGTAAGCAAAGGTAACACCACTTACAGTGATGACAGTGTATGGACACGACACAGATAGCACCGACTGCCACGCTCCCTGAAACTCATTCTATACATGGGATGTTTAGAAGTACAGAGCACACCTGACTCTAAAGCAGCCTTTGGGGAAAACACCCTTTTTCCTACTTTGTCTCAGAAGAGCTCAATGTTTTTTTCCCTGTCACTTCTCCAGCTGTTTCTCAGGTGTGACAGCAAAGGACAAAGTGAAGCCCCACACACTTCTCCTGTCCAACTGATGTAAGCACTTTAAACTACAAAATGAAACGGTTTTCCAACCGATGCCACAAGACCTGTATGCTAACAGGTCCAGCTGTGTGCTCCCACCTCTGCAATCCATTACTGATTTAATTTCTGGATTTCCTACACAAAATTCCAGCAAAGAAGCTAATAAATGGCACCAGGAGAAGCAAAGAACCCCCAGCTTTCAACACAGAAAGTATCCTTAATCCTATATTTATTTAAGAGTAAGTCAGAATTCAGACCTCAAACTCCCTTGATCTGTATCTTTGAGTGCCTTTTGAAAACTTACCTCATAAATCACACAAAGTATGGATTAAAATAAACATACTGAAGATATGCCAAAATGCTTTGACATAAGGTCAAAAATAGTACGTGTTTTAAACAATTTCTAAGAATTCCTGCTCAAGTCCCAAAAAGGGGACTAGGAAGCATCTTCTTTATTACAGGAGACATTAGTAAATTCTCAGACTAAAAAAAATCAAGTTAGTTAACAAGGTCTCAACTCGGGTTAAGTCTACTTTTTATATTCACAGTGAGGAGAGGAAAAACCAAACAAAAAAAACCCCCAACCTCTCAATCACCACACTCCCCCCCAAAAAAACCAAAACAAATGAACAAACACAAAAAAGAAAGACATGTGCTTCACCAATAATTCACACATCTAGTTCATATCCCTACAGCGCAATTCACTAGGACACAATATTCATTTTTATGGGTAATCACTTTGATTAGACTTATTTCAGTATCACCCGTGTGGAGTTCAAATTTCTAATGAGTATGCCAAAGGTGATGAACAGAATTTTTACGGCACCCAAACTAAAATATTCAAAGTTTTCAATAACCCGAAAGGTTTTCACAGCAGTCCTGAGCACTGAGGAGAGTAACCAACTAGCTTGATTCTCCAGGCTAAACACAGTGACAGTCAAATATTTATCTCTGCACTCTGCTCCTTGTCCTACTCTAATGGACTAATGGCAAAGTGAACTAAAGTCTGTACTTCACCATGGAAACATCATTATTTCATGCCTGAGATAACCAAGTCTTCAAAGTTAGTTCATTATTGGAATATTTTAGTATATACATGACTTGGTACAGGACCGCCTTCACCTTAATCACGTTAGGAAATGAGATCAAGCTTCTCGGTTGGAAGACACCACCAAGCACCATCTGACTACTCCAGTCCCAGTCTCGGACATTTGCTGGGGTATCAGACAATCAGTTTTGTGCTTACTGATATTTGGAACAGCACTGCTCTTTATCTTGATTTGCTTCTGGCCATACCTCAACTCTCTCTTAGCTAAACGAAGAGAGGACACCCTGAGAGCCGCTACCTCCTCCCCGTGCCCACTGGCCTCACCAGCACGACGTGACCTTGGCTTTCACCCTTGTAATCCCACTTCTCCTCATGTGGACATCACATGTCTCACAAGTGCTGTCGGACTGCGGGCACAGCATTATCCTTATGCACTGACTCCTTGTCTCCTGTAATGTCAGCAGCAAACAGCTAAGAACTGTTCCACATTACACACCAATAAGCCAGGATGAAGGATGGAATGAAATGATACTTTACAAGAAATGTATGAGACATCTCAGCTTTTTCCAACTGGTTTCAAGTCAACTCTACAGGCTTGTTCCACATCAGTTCCTTCTCTGCCCCCAATTTCTCTGTAGTACCCTCAGTTACTACAAACTGTGTTCCTGCCACACAGGATTAAAATCACTATAGAGCACCTGAGATGCAGAACATGTCTCGGACTGTAATAGTCCATGTTCTGAATTCCAACACAAGCACAGGGTTGCTGCTGTGCAAGAAGGGCTCCATGGATGAAGCTGGAAAACCATTCCACACCTGTAGTCTTGGTGGTTATTAGTTACAAGTGTGCAAAGTGTCCTAAGGCGTGTCAGCCCCACATAAAATCAGCGCCTGCTCAAGTCCCAAGTGGGACACAACCTGATTTGCCTGGGATGCTGGCACTCTACTGTTATTTTTTCAGTATTGAGTCTACAGCCAAGGCAGAGTCTTTCTCACGTATTAATTTAGACAGCTGCATTTCGAACCGACTCATCCCACAAGGTAACTTCCAGGAATGCATTTTATCAAGTGCTTCAAGATTCTTGAAGTTCTTTGCGAAGCTCTGTGACTGGACATCATCCTTGGAAATAGCTTCTACTTTGTAAAAAGCTTGCTATTAAAAACAAGGGGTTTTTTTTTCTCTTTAGATCTTTACCACACCACTTAACAGATGCAATGTTTTCATATGGGACTTACATAACTAACCCTAAAAAATACTTCTTTTTACGAGCCTCGCAGCAAGCAAAAAACTTGCCCAACATCTGAAGCTCAAGAGCAAGCCTTTCACTTGTCCTCAATTCCAGCAGGATCATAAAGGAGCCTGAAGGTAAAAATGAAGGATTATTTACTACTTACTCATTGTTTTTACCTAATTAAGCACAGAGATGCACATTAAATCGAGTCTGCACAGTCAAGGTGAAGCTTTGTTTCTGTAACTGGTGCTGTAAACACAGCTCTGCAATGGAACTAAACTCAAGGCATTTCAGAAACAAGAATTTAAATCCATAAGAATACTCTAGAAGCTTCTCTTAAAGCAGTACACAGAGTTACTGATCAAATATTTAGCTGCTACTTAAATGTTCTGTGTTACACTGAGGCCATTTCAGCTCCACATTAAACTGTGATGTGTGGACTCAGGCTGGCACTGAAGTTCTATACTCAGGTCTGTGTCTGTTCTTGCTTAAAAAAACACCCTAAAATCGGCGACTTGTCAGAAAATTAATTCAGACTTCCTTCCCAACTGCATGTGTGCATGCACGTACTAACAAGAGGGGCTGAGCAGTACCAAAATATTAACTGAAATTCACACTGGACATACCTGACTGCCCAAAAAGGCACACACAGGCATTTGGGTGTGCAGCAGGTGACCTGAAATCGCACCTTCTCAAGATGTGACATGCAGTTAAACACGTCCCAGAAGTCCTAACTCCAGGTTTATCTCATATTTAAACACAACTCAAGTGCATTGCACAGATTCTTTATAAGTTACCAAGAACTGCAATCATCCCGGCTTTTAAATTCCTGTTGTCCTATATCCCAGCAGTTCCACATGGGAGAAATCTTTACTGTCAGTGCATGATATATGTCATTTTATCTACTTTTTCATGCATACATTTGTTTTTTATCCACTTCCAATCTTTACGTCTATGCTTCAATTCTAACACGAGACTTCCAGAAAGGAAGTTTCTGTCATCTTTAATGACGCTTTGCCTAGGCACTAGGTCACTCATCAGGTGTCTCACTTCACAAGTGGTGTTCCAAGTACTTTTAGAAATCCCCACCTGGTAGTTTTAATCATTTACCACACCTTGCATTGACTCTGTACCACTACTGTACTCTAACTCTTGCAGTACACGCAGGACCAGCTCTGGGCTAACGCCTCCTTGGAGACCTGCTTTCCCTCTGGCACACATCCCTCATCCTAACACACTTTGCTAAGCAGACTCGTCCAGATAGACAGCACTTGTAAAAATGACAGCGCATCAGCTTAACCAAGAGCATCCTGGTACTTTTTCATCAAGCGACATTTTTTTAAGACTATGTCCTACCAGTTCATCTGTGTTCAGCTCAGGAGTATTTCAATGACTGCTTTAGCATGGAAAGGGGATGAAGCACAATTGAGTGAAGTGTTAACTAAAATTGCAGTGACAACTCACATTTAAAACCTGCTTCATTCTTTTATTTCACTGCTTAAGGCCTTAGAGCATTCAAGTCACTGGGTAAAGAATTCTCCAAAGCGATGACAAGAATTTGGTAAGGCTAGACATGTTTTTTGTTGGCAGCAACTTTTATGAGTAGATGTTTGAAAAAGTCACAGGATTATCACTTTTTTTTTTCCAAGCAGACGTAAAATCTTCCAATAAGTAGACTACAGAAGGCCAACCAGAGCAGCTCTTACTCTGAAGATAAACCCACAGGTCCCTCACACATTACAGGCTTGTTGTGGTGCTGCAGTTCCTCAGTTGCTCCTGCTACTGCAAATCGGCTCTCAGCTAGCTCAGAGTACTAGCCAGTATCATCATGGTGCTATTCCTGAGCTATCCCCAGGCCAAAATACAACTAACACATGAACTCTAATACACCCCTCACCCAGCTACGCAGAGTTAAAAATTCCACTCCACCATACCAACCTGACCAACAGGCACCAGTTAGCTCACCCTGCGAATCGAAAAGTTAAAGCTAGCGTTCCCAACTCCTCAACACAGGGATCAGAGGACGAGTGGTACTTGCTGTAGAGCTCGTGGGAATACACAAACACACACACACACACACACACACATATAAAAAGAAGTGGACATACCCTCAACTGGTCAAGCAAATATTATACCTGCTCATAACAATATAAACCCACCTGCCATGATGTCATCCAGCGTGTCATTGAGCGTCTGAGCAGGGCTGGCTACCATTAACCCTTGCTGTGTTTCTGTCAGTATTCCTTGCCCCAGCCCTGCTAGTTGTGCTTGGCCCAGCACTGGCTGTCCAACTATAACACCTTGCAGTTCTGTAAGATTTGCGATGGACCCTGGAGGTAAGGAACCTGCTGCCAGAGGCAAAGCTTGTGGCATGGCCAGAGGCTGAATTGGTGCAAAACCCGTCTGCGCAGCAGCTTGCTGAGGGTCATCTTTAAGCAAGATGGGGTCCACTTGCTGCAATCGTGCATAGTCTCCCTCTGAGAGTTGTTCTCCTACCCCAACAGGAGTCAGTAGTCCCAGATGCTGGCAAGACTGTTGTTGCTGCTGCTGCTGGAGCTGAATTCTTTGCGCTTTTACCTCTAGATATTGCTTTTTTAGCTGCTGCTGAGTTTTCAGCTGTAACTCTCGCTCCACCTTCTGCAGTTCCTCCAAAATCTTTTGTTTCTTCTGAATTTGTTCCTCTCTCGTTTTGTTCAGCTCCTCAATCTTCTCTTTGGTGAGCTGGTCAGCGTGTGCCAATTCCAGGGACTGCAGCTGAGCGTTCTTCTCTATGGCTTCTTTTATCCTCTGCTCCAGCTCTGTCAACTTGCCCTGAGCCTCTTCTACAATGCTCTCTGGAGACTGATTGGTGATGTAACCCTGTACATCCTGGTTGTTTGTTGGCAAATGACTGCTCGACTTTTGTTTAGAAGCAGCTGTGTGAAAAAGAAACCCCCTCAGAACCAATGGAAGTGCATACGAATGGCATCCTCATTACAGAGCTACTGCTGGGTCGCTGCGTGGCTGGCTACGCACCAGGGCACAGCACCCACAGAAGGTCAGCGTGTCCCGAAGGCCCTCCAAGAACACCTGCCAATTTGTACCCAGCAGTCGGATTGCAATTTAACAGGACACGCTACTGCACATGCATCCCACATAGCCCTGTGCTACGGTGACAGATCTACACTCCAGCAATCGTTACGCTTTTGCCAAAGGAAGCGATTGTCTCGAGCCGCTGTTACAGAGTGCTGCTACAAGAAAATTGGGAACAAAAAGCAAGGATACGCTGTCTCTTTACTTGGTGTTCTGTGTCTGGTATGGAGTTGGGACATAAACATATGCTTACAGCCCTGAAAGCGCAGCCCAAGGGATACAAAAACATCTCAAGGACTGGGATTGACCACTGGTTTTGCAACCGACTTAGTACATTTTAAGAAGTGCTACGCTTTCTAGAACTAGGCATCCTTTTGCTCCAGGTATCCAGCTTTGCTCAGGTGACAAACAGTGCCAGAACCCAGGATAGTCATTTAGATTTAGCAGGATCTAACAGGGTGTCTTTAGCCACTACGTTTTATCCATAGTAGACATGATTTTGCCTGTGTCAAAATTCAGCTCTCTGCCCAGGCAAGGCAAATATTTCAGCCTTCCTGCAAGAACAAGCGATGGACTAATCCAACTGGTCTTTTATGCAGAAGTCCCCAGTAACACAGCTGACATGCTCTGCCATACCAGGTGGAGAAGTAACAATCGGTTAATTTTGAAGGGCGAAAGGCAAATCAAAACTCAGGATTTGAGGCAGTGTAGGTGCCCAGTTTCTTCCAGCCATCCTCGCTGTATCTCCAGAACAATACAAGTGTACACACAGGATTAATTTTAGGACATGCACGCCTGTATTTGCTACTGCTGATGTTTGATAAAAATTGGTTTTTGAAGAGAATTCTTAAGTACAGAAAGCATTGCTAAAATGGCAAGAGCAAAATAGATGCAAATTTAGTCCTAGGAGGACCTGAGCCACATCAGACTAAAGATTTTACTCCACAAGAAATTCCGCCTTCAATCCAATTAGTCAAACCCACTCCCAGACTACTACCCTGAGTAAACACAAGTTATCAAACCAACTGTGATATGGAGATTAACATGGGTTTTGCAACTTCCATTATCCAATTTCTATAGACTTCTGGGTGACATTTTGCATTAGTTCAGCGTGTCAGACTACAGATTTTAACACATTTAGGCAGATTTCTTGATGTTTTATGATTACAGGGTTAGATGACTGATATTGGTGGATAAGCAAACCCTTAAAAAAAAAAAAAAAAATTCAAAATCGCAGTTTCCTTGACTGAATCCATAAATACTCTTCATAGGAACTACCCTGCTACAAGTGCAAGCCTCTATGTTCTACCTAGGAAGGATATTTAGAAAATAAGCTCCAGAACTACGACTGACCTTTATTTCTGATGGGAAGGGTTGTGGCGACATTAGCAGGGGGTTTGTCAGGCTCCTGGGGTGGGACGACCATGGGCAGCGCCTGCACTGGTACTCGAGGAGCCTAAAACGTCGGATACTAACAGATTACTTTTCTCATACTCTGTGCTAGTTATAATTCAATAGAAGGTAAACAAAATCTGTTAGAAAAATAGACTTTAATGGTGACTAAGAACATTTAAAAAGGTTTTTAATATGCTGAGTTCAGTAATTAACACCTGGAGATCATGTGATCTCCACATCCTTTGCATTTTTAAGCTAAAAATTACTTGCCAAACTATACTCGGCATGGTACAGTGTTATACTGCAGTACAGCAAACACAAGCCACAATGGGCTATAAATTCAATTCTGAAGAGTCTCATTTAAGCAGACCTTTGCACTTGCTCTTTTTTTCCACCCTCAATGTTTTTTCCCAATAATACTTAGAGAACAATACGAGTGATGAAAGTACTACATCATAATGTTCAAAAGTCTTCCCCATTTCCATTACAGCCTCAAGTAATTTTCAGTGTGCTCATCTACAGTTTATGACATGGTATGACCGACTCTTCTCTCACCTTAAACTCTCAAGTAAGAAAGTGCAAAAAAGCCCCACACATTGCCAGCCCTGAAATCTTACCCTGTTTAGATCATGGGATGGCGGGGTCAGCTGAGTGGCATCGGGCGGAGGAGCAGAAAGCAAGTTGTTTGGGTAATCTAGAAGGTAACAAACCACGCTGGTGTGCCCGCCTTTGGCCGCCTCAATTAGCATAGTTGATCCATCCTGAAGAGGGAAAGATCAGAGTTAGAAAGGAGCATCATCAGAACAGCACTGACATCATCAAAACAACACTGCAGCATTCTGGGAGACAACACAGTACCTGTGATGACTGCTTTCTGCTTTAGTACATACTCAATCCCCACAAGTTCACATCAAAACATAAAGACTTGATAAAGTATTTAAAAAAGAAATTAAAATACTTAAAATTTTTTTTCCCTTTTCCACAATCAGGACTTTACAAATGGAGGGCAGCCTTTATATTCATGATGATCAGGAGACCTGCACTAACTCCAACAACACGTACATGAGCAGAACATCTGCTTGCGGAAACTTCCATTTAAATCGTGACAGGTTGCATGAGTTGCAGAGAATACAAAAGGATCAAGTTCAGTTGGGTATCCTCAGTTTCAAGAGGAAAATGAGGCAGCTGAGGGACAAACCTTGAGTCTGTGTGTGGGATCAGCACCATGAGCGAGCAGTAACTCCACCACTGCCAAGTGACCTCCGGCACAGGCCAGCGACAACACTGTGTGATCGTTGTTCGCTGTGGTCCTGTTCACATTTGCTCCTGCGAAAACAGGAGGGGAAACATCAGCTAAAACAGACTTCAATGGGTTCACCTCTATCTAAAGTAACAGAATTAACTACTCTGCAATCTACACAGGGAAAATTCCATCCTGCTGGATGTCCTACTCCATGCAAGGCAGGGACAAGAAAAACTCCTGAGAATCAGCCCAAGAGAGAGAAAATGGAAATTTCAGGATCGTATCAAAGCATCAAGCAAGCTATAGTCAAAACCTGGAAATCAACAGTCACTTGTAGTTCAACACCCAAAGACAGTGCTCCAACGCTGCACCAGGGGCATGGAGACCCCAGTGATCCCTACTACTGCTGCTTTTACTAGGAATTCAAGATTGAAAGACACTGTTTTTACAGTAAGTTGCAGTTTCACTAATCTCAGCAGAAACCACAGGTAATTATTACATACCTAGCTGGAGAATCAATTGCCTGCTTGAGTTCGGATATTTAAAACAAATCCAAGAAGTTACACTAGTTCTGACATGTTCTTAACTTGAAGTGTTTCTAATGTCAGGAAAACCCAAATCTTTCCACACTCTTACCTTTGCTAATCAAGAACTGAACAGTGCAAACATGACCTGCCCTGGCAGCTTTCATGAGAGGGGTTCTTCCACCTTCCGATTCATGCTCCTAGAGCAGATAAAGAAAGGCTTCAAAATCCAAAGTAGCACGTGAAAGGAGGCAAGCTAGCCTTCTGAGCGTTTGAATGGAAAGGTACTAGACATGGAACATCCTTCTTTAGTGTTTTACAAACTTAGACATAAATATTTAGCTAACATTTGAACTGAGGGTATCTCGAAGGCAGATGAACCATTCACCACCTGTCTCTGCACAGGTGTGACTCCTGGACAAGATGCACTCAGGCACATGGTGGGGATTTTAGTTAAACAGGATATCTGACATGCTTAACTTCACTTTTTGATAACACACTGGTGTATAGGCCTACTGACAAGTAAAAATCAGTTTACCGTCATCATCTTATTTCCATTACAGTACACCAAACACACTGTCAACTATCTGATGCATAAGGAATAGAACAGATTTGCAGGCACAAGGACTAACCCAGAATCAGCTCAACAATTCGAAGCTGAATACCATGACAAAAGAATGAAATCCCCTATTTTCCTGTCCAGGCAACCTTGAATGGCTTGGAAATGCTTTAGACATCAATCACCAGAGGACTGTAACTGACCTCAGCACTTTAGGGTAATTTAACAGCCTAAAACAAATTAAAGAACGTGTAAGTTTTCAGCAATGAATACAGAAACAAACAAAAAGAATATGAGATGTTGATAATTTTATTTCCTACTTAAGGTTTTTTTTAAAGAAGGTAAATGACTTACCAGATCTGCACCTGCCTGAAGTAAGACATCTGCTACATCAGTGTGGCCATTTTCACAGGCATATGTCAGTGCCGTGTCACCCGTTGCTGTTGTTGCGTGCACATTAGCCCCTGAAACAGCAGTGACAAAACCTCGTAAGCTTTATGATGGGCATTACAGAAAATATGCAAGCCTCCACAATCTTTACGGGATCAAACAGCAAATTAAACTTCGCCCTTCCAATCCAGCATCTATTAAACTGATAACTTGATCGTACTCTAGAGGAATAAAAACATAAACTACAAGTTAGCTCCAAGCAAGTTTACATCAACTCAATCTTCAAAAGCTAAATTAGAGTCCAATCACTAAATTACTTAGGGCTCCAAAGACTTTCACAGACAATTTCAAGAAGCTGCTGAAGAAAATGTAAGGATACTCAGAAAAAGTATTTTTCTCTTAGATTAAGCCTTTACAAAAGTGTTAACCGAATGACTCCATACCTGCAGCTAATAAATATTTAACCAGCTCCAAATGCCCCTCTTGGGCAGCCTCCATCAAAGGTGTGGAACAGCCGAGCTCTATGTCAGCTCCTGCTTTAATGAGAAAATCGGCCACCTCCAGAAACCCTCCACAGCAAGCCAGAGTTAATGCAGTTTCTTGCGTCTCCTCTGTCTGAGCATTGATGTTTGCTCCTTCACACAACACAAAACACCAGTTAGAGAATGCAGGATCAGCAGACAAACCACTTCCATATGCACAAGGCATCTTATTACCAAAGAAAACAAAAACCACAGTAACTTAGTGCTTTTTCCCCCAACACATGCAGCTGGCTGCTGAGTTCCAGCCCGCAGAAGGCCCCGCAGCAGTTACCTTGCCCAAGTAACAGTGCCACCATCTCCTCGTGGCCTTCTCGAGCTGCCTCCATCAGTGGTGTGTATCCTTCATCATTGACCTCTTCCAAGTTAGCCCCACGTTCGATTAACAAAGCTGCCAGCTCGACGTGCCCGCCACAGGCTGCCAGAGTCAATGGAGACTCGAAGGAGTCCGCAGGCATGTTCACCTGAGCTCCGCTGTCCAGAAGTAATCTTGCCACTTCCACATGACCATCCTGGAAATGAAAAAGAGCAAGATCAAAAGACTGACCAAATGGAAGAACTGAATTTCTCCACAGCTGTGTCACAGACTCAAATTCTCTCAAAAGACACAAAAAGCAATGAGTGAGTAAAATGAGTCAAAAAAAAATAGGATAAAATCTACTACGGAACAGGCACCTGAAGAAATGCTGAGCACGTTTTACTGAATATGTGCCATTCAAAACTACAACACGATGAACCTTATATCAGACCTCTTTGTCAATGGTGTAAGTAACAAGCCGGACAACTTTGTATCAGACTCAAGTTCAGGTGTTCGGGATCAATTACTTGGGGTGGGGGAGACCTCCAAAATAAAGCCCAGAAAGTCAAGAGGGAGCTTGCCACTATTTTAGAAGCAGGTCTCCTCCACAAGTACAATAGTGAGATCCTTTGGCTTCCTCCCTTCCTTAAGAAGCAGCTGTGCACGCTGACCTAGCTTGCCTTGTGGCTCCTGCAAAACTATTTCACTGCTCAATTTAACAGCAGAGTCAAGACTTACTTTCTCCTTACAACAGAAAAGCCAAAATGAGACCATTTGTCAGGGGTTCCTTACACAGCCCAGGAGCCACCCACCTAAGCAACAGCTTTCCCTTGGCAGGATCCTGGCAGGGTTTTCCAGATACCGTGATCGTGCTGTCAAACCCATTCTACCAAAAAGTAGCTCCTAAGTTTGCTTTCTTCCTTTAGGAACACTTGAGCATAGGATCTCCGTCATATTTTCAAGTATGCCATAAATTCAGGAACCATCTGAAGTGGCTTTTCAGCTCCGTGTTTACACTGGAGGCCTGACAGTGACACATCCAACTGCCATTCCATTCTGCTTTGTTCAGACAGAAGCAGAGACCGGCTTGGTCGCTGCGCTCCAACAACAGCATAAACTCTCCAAGCTGGTTTTCTCCATGAGAGATCATCACCATTCCAACTTGGGAGTAACCATTATCTGACACACAAAACACCGGAGGGCTGCAGCAAATAAACAGCCACTCACCAGGAACACAAGGCTATCCCAAGGTTGTCGCTGAATGAGGTAAGTACACCTTGATCTCAGATTAATTCCTAAGAGGCAGCAAATCGCAGCCACAGCCGTCCTCGCCAAGCTGGAAACCACAACTCCAGAAAGCTCTTTTCCAGACAAAATACCAAACTGCATCTGACATTTTTCCGCTTCATTTTCTCAAGTGTTTCATACCTTCTTCTGATATCCAGGGAGCAAAACACTGTTTCCTCTCGGAAAAATATCTAGGACATTAACTAGGACATATTCACCTTTTACATGAAATGACAGTACTATTTTAGGGAAAAACTCCAAGACTCCATAAAGAATCTTTCCTCAGGGAAATGCAGAGATGGTGCCTCATCCATCAGGCTCTGGCAAGACAGCTCACCCCCGATCCATGATGGGGATGGCACAACGCAGCACCAAGGTTTGCTTCAAAGCTCCCTATGTGGGCCAAGCAGCCTGCAAGAGAACTGCTGGTGCTTCACCACACAAGGGAATTGGATCCGTGTTTTAATCAACCTTGCAATGGGGTGGGGCTGTTGAGCTCTCCTACAACAGCCAGGAAAAGCCTTCCAACTGGTAACAGATCAGAAAAAGTTACCTGAGCGACCTGCACGGGTGCACCAGCTCCATTTTAAAGATGAAGCTTTGTGGCCATCAGTCCTTCAGTGAGAGGAAACACCAACTAGACCAACCTGCTTCTTGCTCCCACAAGGTAAGTGCAATTGCCCAACACCTCATTCGCATTAAATCAATATTAGCTTTTGTCTATAAAAAACTCTCAGGCAGAAGTCTTCCTGAATGCCTTGTAGGACAAGATTTAAACCTGTGCTGGCTATACCACACATAGACAGTTCTGGTAGCACACATTCAAGTTCAATGCTGTTCTAGAGAAGGAAGCTTTCCTGTGCCACTGAAGAGCAGTAACTGTTTCTGCACAAAGAACATGCTGAGATGGAAGTCCTTGCTCTGCTTCATTGCACACTGCAAGTTTTTTAAATACTGCTAGAGAAAGCTGCTCCTTCTCTCATCAGCAGAGCTGAAGGTATAAGCCTCTCAACTATCTGCCAGCTCTGAGCACCAGTGTGGAACTGCCTCCCTAGGAACAGCTTCCTGCAGAAGTAAGGGAAAAGAATTTTTTCCTACTGCTCAGTAATTCATAACAAAAATTAGGCCTTAACACCTCTGTGGGTCCAATGGAATTTTGTTAGTCTATCAGAGGAGTTAAAAGGGCGGAAGAGAATGGCAAGGAAAGGAAGGCTTGATCCATAGCTACACCACAAAAATATCCTGATGAGAAGGCAACTGCAACATCAAATAAGGTAATTTTACCATCAACTCCCAGGAACTGGCTGCAAGGCCATTGCCAAGGATATTTATGTGGCTGCTCTAGTAAGATTTCAGGGTGAGATAAAGGACAGCTCGAGTTCTGTTTATCTACGTGACTTTCTTTCCAACAACTTTTAAGAAGTATAATGGTTTCTGTTAATCATTGCCCTGTCTGAAACCATTAACTTCCTTGAGTAGACATAACTGGCTGATTTTAGAAGCATTACAATTGTTTCAGCGAAGGGCAGACTTAATAGGGATTTACTGCCCTCCTCTATTGCCACGGGTTCACAGTGCGACATAACACAAGACTAATGCTGTGAAAATGCCAACACATGAGGAATCTATTTGGAGACAAGGATAAAAAGGAAATTTAAGAAATTAATTCTCAATTCAACAATAAAG
This sequence comes from Platysteira castanea, assembly GCA_013397175.1. NCBI lineage: Eukaryota > Metazoa > Chordata > Aves > Passeriformes > Platysteira > Platysteira castanea. The sequence goes on from VYXC01008065.1 coordinate 152,718, forward strand.
TTCCATATTCAGATGAACACAACCACCTCAGACGGACAAAGCAGCAACATCCAAGTACCCTCACCAGTAAGAATTAACAATCGCCCCTTTCAATTCCTGGTTGCTTCCCAAACAGCTTCTGATCCTGTGTTTTCACGGAGTACGTGGTTGTGTGAACTATACTGAAACATGTTACACACATAACCACCTGCTTACAAATTCCTTTATTCTAACTGAGGTGTGTTAAATGCCTCCAAAAGCCAGGCTATGACCACATTCATTGCCCGTGTTTAGCACATTAGAAACATTAAAAGCATTCCAGTAACTACTGAGAATCTTCCCACTTGAAATTATTTAATTTCTGAATTGCTATATGAAGTATTTTCCCATCACTAACTTCCCATCAAGTAGACAAGAGAACTAGAACATCACAGTCAGATTCTGTACCAAAAGGAGACCAAAAACAATCACTGCCTCCATCTTCGGGAAGAAAAGAGAGCCCACAGAACTCACTGCTCAAGCCATACATCTCTTACCATGCATGCCTCCATGAGAGCAGTGTGCATCTCATCTGTCTTGTGCTCCTGGTCTGCACCAGCTTCCAGCAGAAACCTCACCATTTCCAGATGGCCTGTGTGGAGAAAATAGTTAATAGAGAGAAACTGCTTGAGAAAGTGTATTTCAACACTCATAGAAAGGATCTAAAGTACATAGTGAAGGCCATGGATGTCCACGTTACAACATAAGAAATCCACTCAGGAAAGGTATGTTTGCATCTCTGCCATCTATGTGCACAGCAGCTTATCAGTGTAGTTGATAAAAAAGATAAATGGAAGACTACAACCAGCTTCTATAAAGGTGCTACACAAGTACCTCTGCTTCCAACATCAACTACTCCAGGATGGCAAGGGCCTAATAAAACATGTCCTAAGTGACTCTAACAGCAGCTGCTGGGCTGTAGGAACATATTTGCCTCTTAATTAAACATCTTCACCCCTTTCTTGGGTGCTACAAGTTTGCTGCCTAATGCTCTAAGGGAGGCAACAAAGGCCTGTTGCCCTCAGCACTGACACCTAAACGGCAAGGTCCTAAATTTCCCATGATTTGCAAGTACCAAGTCCCTTAAAATGAAATAATTTCTGTACTTAAGCAGAGGTACCCTGTATAATACAGCTGTAATACAGAAAATTTAGCTTACTTATTTTGTGATATAACACATTAGTTCCTTGTCTCTTGATTTGTTTACCAGAACATCTTCTAACGCATCAACACTCAGACCAAAGGCTTAGATCTTGATACTCAGACTCTGCACACAGATCGTTTCACACACAGTCAGGATAAGAGCACAACAGTGTCTATTCACAGCCTTTAAATTCCCTTGGTCGTGGGCAGCAAGGTTGAACGAATCCATGCTTGAAGCAACTCTTTGGCCCTGACACTCTTCCACACTTGTTACCGTACCTTTGTAGCAAGCCAGCGTCAGCGCGCTCTCCTTGAATTCATTGGAATGCGTATTGATGCCCGCTCCGTTTTCCAGCAGCACCCTGGCCACTTCCACGTGGCCAGCGCTCCCAGCTTCCATCAGCGGCGTGTGACCGTTCTCATTGTGGTCCTCAATGCTCGCACCCGACTCCAGCAGCACCTTCACAACATCCACATAGCCCCCAGCACAGGCGTAGGTCAGGGCTGTGTTGCCTAAAGCCAGAGAGAACAAGGGTTGGAAGCAGAACGCGTTTGTGTTTCTTCACGCAGAACTTCACCTGATGCTGCATTCCAGCCCTTTTACCTGGGCACCTGATGGAACAGGGTTTTTCAGGCTACAGATGAAGAACTACAGGGAGAGGGAAGTAAATAATGGCACCAAGCAGCTCGGTGCTGACAGACTGAGGACCTCCTTGTGCCTGTACTGACGCACCTCTCTTCCCATTTCTAGCCCAGCTTCCATCACACAGCCCCATCCATTTTCCTGTTAAATCAGCAGGAGCGCACGATGCTGTAAGAATGAAAGCTCAAAACCAGGAGCAGAATGAAGTGCTGCTTCTAAATCAAGTCTTAAACAGCTCCAAGGGGCTGGTTCCAAAACGCTCAGTCTTTACAAGGAGATGAAAACAACTTCAGTGGAAAAAACCCAAAAACATGCATCTGCTCACAACAGTCAAAGAATCTGCCTTTATGAAAGACAGCACGAAAAAAGCTAAAGGTCAAGGCCATGTTGCTACTGAGAGAACTACTTCACTGAAAAAAATACTAAAAAAATAAATAAGGTGTCTTCTGGTATCCCCCTCTCCTCCTCACTCAGGCTCAGCCCTCCGTTCATCAGTTACTACTGACTACACACCAGCTCTCCACTTCCAGGCTACAGAAACTTAGAAGATTTCCCAAACTGGTCATCTCAACACAAATGGCTAGCAAATTACCTTGGAAAGAGGGGGAGGGGGGCCATCTTCTCATGTTTCCTGTTTTCCTCTTGGTTTCCTAGGCCTGCCACCAAATAACTTTTCCATGTACACACAAACTTAAACTGTGCTTAAAATGTGACAGCAGATGCTATGTACTCAAACACTTTCCAGTTACTAACTGACCTTACCCAGTTTTGTATGTCTCCATAATATTTTATTTGCATCGAACAATATTTCAGAGTTTCACTTAGAAAAGAGAATTTAAATGGCAAACCCACAAGGAAGCATTTTGCTTTGCTGGGCTGAGAGCCGTTGCTCCCAAACTTCCACGCCAACTTCCCTGCACACCACAAACCCCAGCTCTCCGGTCGTTCCGAACACCCTCTTTACCTGTGGATGACTGTGCGTTCACATCAGCACCGTGAGCTAGCAGCAGCTTGACAATTTTGACGTGCCCGCCATTGGCAGCAGCCATTAGAGGTGTGATGTCTCCTTTGATTCCCCGGTCCTCCACATTGGCATGCATTGCCAGGAGAACCTGCCAAAAGACAGCGATCAACAACACAAGCGGAGTGAACACAAACTCTGCCTCTGCACTACAAACCCCCACCTTCAGTGCTGTGTGAGCAACCCTTGCAGAAAATAAGCACCAAGAATGCATTAGCAATATTCAGTCTACGTGTGAGACTCGTTTGTCAGTGAATTTCTGCCATTTCCCACTACTTTAACACCCCCTTCCAGGTGCATAAGATGCTAATATATTGATTTAACACTTCTTTTTGTACAACACATACATAGTACAAACAGCCAGGAAACCAACCTGTGCAAGCTCATAATATCCTGCCGAGCAGGCCAAACAAAGGAGGCTTTCCCCTTCTTCTGTGTGCTCGTTCACACTCCGGCCTTCAATGAGCAACTTCCGCACAGCATTGACATCTCCTTCGGAACAAGCCTCGGCCAAGCTGCGGCTAACAAGGGAGAAAGCATTGAAAGTGGAAATGGACTATGCCTGAACTCCAGCGTGCCATGAGGACGCAGTCAGCAAAAAAGGAAACACGAGCTAAAAATGTGCCAACTGCTAATTAAAGAAGTGCCAGTTTTACACTTGAGGTTTCCCAGCTAACTTGGCTGAAAATTAAGTCGTGTCCATGCCACTCCTGCTATTAATTTTTAACAGAAGTTTACATGGGAAACATATGCAGGATACCCCAGGACCAGAGGACACAGAAATCACCTGTCAATCTTAACAAAACTTTATTTGTTCAGTACTGTAACTGTTAATTAAACTAAAACAAATCACCCACATCACTCTCCTCCTGTAAGAAACTTAACCACTTCCCCTCTCTCCTGTGCTGAAAATACCAGGATCTTGTAACCAGACACAGTTTTAACACACGGAGAATCAGCTCTCAAGTATGTCTCTTCACTACATGTTCACCTTCTTTTTTAAATTTCCAAGATCCTCTGTCCCTGTAACAAGTTTGGCAACAACCAGCATTCCCAAGAAAGAGGTGCTGCGGAAAAGAAGGGATGCACACACAGTAGAAGCAGACATAACCCAAAATTATTCTGCTCTTCATGTGTCCTGTTCCCACAGCAAGGAATGTTCCTTTGGAGTTATTCCGTATAGAAGGAACGAACTTCCAACGAGCACAGCAGCACTTGATTGCGCTACTAACACTCTTTCTGCTGCACTGAAGCCTAATTACAGCCTGGAAGGAAACCTTTTTCTTCTTTCCTCCTGAATACCCCAGTTAGACAAAGTCTCACATATAAAGCCACCAAGTCCAGTACAAGAGCAGCAACTCCCTGGCTGAGGCCCTCTCCAGGGTCCTATGTGACACTGACCATCACGGAGCTCCAATCCCTCAAGGTTGTTTTGCCCTTCCTCAATTAAAAAGGCACTCTGAAATTCACTAAAAGATTTTTTTTTGATCTGAAATCTTGTTTCATGTTATCACTGAATGACCCATTTTGGGATCTGCAACTCTTTGGAACAGCTCTAAAGGCCCATACTACTGAAGAGCTTAGAAATGTTTCTACAGTTGGTCGCGATAAACTACTTGGAGTGTCATTCCAGAATTCTAAGCAGCATTAATTGCTTCACTCTCTACCGCAAGACCTGCCAGTCCACAAATATTTAAACAGGAGAAGCACAGGTGATAACTTGGCACCAATTCCACTTGAGTAAGAGTTGCATCATCCCGTAAGCACAAGTGATGGAACAAGAAAAACTGCTTCTAAAAGTAGAAAAGGGCTGAAAAAGCCCAGGATAAAAGCTGGCTTACTTGTCCGTCTGCCCTGCATTCGCTGTGCTCTCTGCTCTCATCCGGGTCAGCGCAGCGGCAGCTTCATCCAACGCGCAGCTGACCGAGGAGGTCAGCCTGCGGAGCACCTCGGGATCCGCAAAGGCTTTCCCATCCGCCGTTGACAGCTTCCCTATTCCTGCCATTCCGATTCACAACCAACAGGGACACGTGCCAGGAAAGGAGAGAACAGACAAGTTGAAATTGAGCCTATGAGATCTGTCGGCAGAAACATTCCAAGCACAGTCAACTACAGTTTGCAAAATGCCGGGTTTAACCATTTACAACACTAATTTAGAAGCTGCACGTGACTGAAACCCTCGAATCCACAGAAGAAATCAGTTTTCAGCTACTGAAACTACTTAATACAAGCAACTATTAAAGCTTTTCACACAGCAACTGTTACAAAATAAAGTGTATTTAGCAATTTAGGGTTTGACATAATGGCACGAGCCAATGTCAGGCGCCAATTTTGACTCAGCCTTTTAGAACACCAACATTGGAGATGATTGGTGATTGGTGATGACAGGTGATTTGAAGCATCTTCACACGAAACTCTGATTTTCCAAACCTTGATAAAATAAACTCTTTTCTCTTTCGTGACATCCTTGCCAAGTCCACCCCACTGTACATTTTGCAGTTGTATCATGCTCCTACGGATTAGCCTTATGCAAGTGATTCCAGTATGGACTCTTGTAAGGGCTTCAGGGTTAAATCTGTACGGGACATGAGGACTTACCCGCAGCTTCAAGTAAAGCTTCTAATCTTGCCTGGGTTTCGGGATCTACTGTTCTCAGGTCAGCACCATCAGCAGTACTTGACAGCAGCAACTTAGAAGCTGTTTCCAACATTGGGTTTTCGAGATCATCCTGATCCAAGATAAATGATTCCACCTGAGAAGTAACAGACCTGGTTTAAGAACGATATAACTGACCAAAATAGACTTAAAACACAAAAACCCTATAGCTGCAGTTATTATTTAAACATTGTACTTTAAAGTACTTCGTTGGCCTCAGGGATCTCACTTTGGGTCTGATGTCTCCTAATCCAACATCCAAAGAAAACAACCAAAAGGACAAGCAATACCTTCCAAATAATATCAACTCCACTACAAACTGACTTCATGTCACAGAATCTTTCTCAAGAAAACACTTATTTTGAACTTTATCTATAGAATATGCAACTGTACATCTGCCTTTTTTAGAAAACAGATGCTGAACTGCCCAAGTTCTTCTGTAGATCCCACTTCCCTGTGCTGTCAATTTGCTTTTGCTGTGAAACATGGAGAAATTAAGGAAGAGATGAGTGTATTACAGAGGAAAGCCCTAATACCCATTTGAGTTATCCTGTCTGCTAGAGGACGACTGGAGCAAGTAGTTTAGAGAAGACACTTCTCTGTGAGTTCCATTAACTCACTCCACAGCCTGTGAACTAGTCACCAAAACAATTATCAAATTCTAAGGACCAAGTTAAGCATCCCCCTACAAAGCTCAACAGCTTCCAAAATTCTCAGTTTCAAAACCCAAACACCAATCCCAATCCAAAATCAGAATCAACTGAAATACCAGTCTGCCCAACAGAGAAACCACATGTGCCAGTCACCCCTACAACAATTAAAAACTGCAGTCACCTCTGGATAAAAGCAGCCACTGTCTGTATCTATTTCCACATGGAATACACATCATTAAGACAGAATTTTTTTTTATTCTGAAGCTTCATTTGTGTCTCCAAAGTTTCAAAGCAGTCCCATGAGCATCACAAGTTCAGATTCCTGCAGATAAATCCCCCAAGAATCCATCTATGTGGGCAGATAAACCAGAAGAGCAAACAGTTCATCTAAGGACTCCTGGAAGGTCCCTCCAGCCTCCCATCCCTTCTCTTGTCACAAGTGGAGAGCTCACACAACTTTTGCCTTCTGCCGTCTGTCTCCCGCTCAACACTTCTAGGACACGTTCAGCTTCAGCCTAAATGCCTTGTTTGCTAAGGAAGGCAGGCTGAGAACTATTTCCCAAATTTCTTCATTTTATCCCTTCAACATCACCACTGAGAAACAAAACCTCTGGTCAGCCCTTGGCAATACACAAACATACACCTCAAGGGCACCTCTAAAGCCTCCCTCTGCTTTTTTGCAGCCTCTCTCTCCTCCTCCTCCACATCTGGGAACACCAAGCTGAAAGGGAGGACTTCCAACTTCAGATTAAAGTGGCTCTGATGCCAAGAGTGGGACAGTCCAGCAGCACTGCCTGTCACTCCTCAGCAGTGTTTTTTTCCAAGTGATACTCACACAGGCTGCTCTCTCCAGTTTGGCAAACTGGTGAGGACAACTCCTAGCTTCCTCCCCAGTCCTAAGGAACAGTTTACTCCTGCCTTGCCAGGGTCCTTTGCCCATCACCGCTCTCTGCACCTACAACGCTATTTTAGGCCTGTTTTGGTTCATCTGAGGACTTGCCATTTGTCTTCTTCCAGAGGACAGCCCGCTGCGGCAAGACAGAGGAACCGCTGCGCTGTTCAGGAGCCAAGCGACAGATTTCACCACTGGAAAGGCAAACTCCGGAGCCGTCACAAGGATTCTTGGCTCACCCAACTCGTGCAAAATCCCAACTGCTCAGACTAACTGAAAAAATCTCCAAGTGAAATAATGAACAGCTGGTCGTGGTTCTTCCTAACACTATGAAATATTTGCTAAGAAAAAAGTCAAAATAAGAAAACTACTCTCCTCCACACACATCCTCTCCCCAAAATTAGGTCTTTCATGCAGTTTAAGTTTCGAATGGAAAAATCCTCCCATCTTCCTTCCAGCTAAGAGTATGTGCACGGTGTGATTAAATAAACAACCCAAGGAGAACAGGGAGAAGCAGAAATCCACCCACAAACAACACAGCACCGAGACACCCACGAAGGACCAGGAAAAAACATCCTTGCAATAAAGTTTTGGGAATGTTTATATTATGTGCTGTCATGGAAAACATTTCAGAACACTATCTGAAATTAACTTATTGGAAAAACACTTTTGACTCTTTTTTAATATTAAATACAGAGTAAAAATCTTTCCTATTGCAAGGTAGAAGAGATCCACCTTCAGCCTGCAGCACTTCTCATCTCCTCTGCAGTTTCAAAATTGTTATTTACCTTCAGAGTTTCATTAGATTTATAGTCTTGTCTTTTCAGTTTTTCTACACAACACCAAGTACCATACAGGGACAGTGATAAAGACACAGTGTATCAAAGCAGGGAATAAAACCATATTTTGGTAGAAGGAAAAACTGTACTTCTCAGAAAATCCTGCCTTCTCCACAGAAGCTACAAACGAAGACAAAGCATTTCCATGTACCAGGTCAAGTAAACAGACATTTCCTTTAAAGGGCTTCAGACGTATTTTATTTCCCTTAACTAAAAAAAAGTGTAGAATAGCATACGAATGCTCCACCTTACATATCAGAATAGTTCATCTGCATTCTCCGACAGTATTCCTCCAATCCAACAATACTCTGACATAAACCAATTGTTCAGACAGGCCCCAACATAAGCCCTTTCACAAGATTTCTCCTACTCGCTCATCCTGCAGTAAGAATCTCATGTTCTGTCCTTGCCAAGGTTTACTTTGCTCAAAACCATTTTTTAGTGTATTTGCTGCTTCTACTGTCAAAAAGATGACAGGAGAACAAAATTCCCAAGTTCTGGCTGCTCTCAAACAGGACTCCTGTCTGTACACCCCAAAGACAGCCCTGTAAGATGTCGCTAATTTTGTTTTGACTGCCTAACAGCAAATACTGAACGTGCATTTGAACAAATGCCAAGTTAGGACACGAAGACAAAGCACACCTGAGTTGCTCTAACTGCGTGGCTCTTGCCACCCCATAATGCTGAATCAAACTGAGACAGAATTCAGCTCTTGATGCTAACTCTGACTTCATCCATCTCTCTCCATCAAGCCACCTGCACATAAAACTGCCAACAGCACAGATCCCCCTGTGGATCCCCCCACAGATGTAAACTAAGGTCAAAGAATCAACTTCCTCTGAGAGTTTCCCTCACAGTAAGAAGACACAACACAAAACCGAGTAAGTACACAGGCATAAAAAAAACCTCCAAACAAACAAACCCCAGAGAAACAAGATTCATGCATTAAGGACTTCAAGAAAAGCTTTGGGTTATCTACTGATTCCAAATTAACTACTTTTTAGGCTAAACATGGATTAGCATCTTCCTAATTTTACTCCAGGCCAGGGAGGGAGGGAGAAGGGATGATACATCCCACCAACAAGCAACTGTCTCTTCACCTCATCTCCACTCAGGAGAAAGAAATGCAGTACTCAACACCAAGCAGCTCCTCTAGAACCACACCATCAAGCTAGGGAAGTCTCTTAAATAGCAATTTAGGCATTGAATACTCATTTTAACATCACAAGCTTAAAACGACAGCAATTCTAACCTTACTGCCAGCAGAAGAACCTGCCACCAGTACCGTTACCTGAGAGCTTTATAATCAGCTCAACTCTTATCAGAATAAAAACAACTCTTAAAAGCTTGCTTTATGAACAAGGCAGAAAAGACTTGGTTTCCAGCACCCACCACCCTCACCGCAAATGCCACAAGCCCATTATTTATCCACCTCATTTACAGAGCATCTCTAGCATTTGGTTATCACTGATTTATAGTTTCCCTAAATGACATCTTTGCTATAAGGACAACCCAGAAGCATTAAGAAAAGGTTGTAAAAAGTCATTTTCTCCTACCCATCTCAGGTTCCCTGCCTGATTCCAAGAGCCCATTTTGCTGATCAAAAGCCCTGCTCCTTCTCCTTCAGGCCATTTTGCATGCACCCAGTGTTGATGTGCTCCTGCTTTCCAGCATTTAGCCAGAGCAAGCACTCTGTCTAAACCATAAAAAATAAAATCGTGTCCGTAACATGCCATGTGGAGGCAGAGCAGCAACGAGTCACCTAAACGGTACATTTGGGCACTCAGTGCCATTACCCAGCCCAAACACTTGCTCAGAACCTGAATGGCACCTTTGGCCAAACATGCAGCGACATCTCCTTCGAAGCAAAGCAAGCTCCAAGCTGCATTTTAGCCTTTTATAATAAGATAGCAGGCAGCCTGATAGCTCTGTCTCTCAATGACATGCTCAAAGCATTAGTAAAGAGTTCTTTAAGCAGTACCAAGGAAGCAGTGCACTGCAGTGAAGTGTCTGGCAGCCAGGCTGCACGCAACAGCTCTCCACAGCTGTGAAATAGCAAGTCAGGCTTATTAACATAACAGGATTTATTTTTTAAGCTTCAGTGTTTTTAAGCACCATAATATAAAACAGCAGCATCTGAAACCGGATTTGGATGAACCACACTAGCTCAGACAAGTATCAAAAGACACAAAATCACACCTTGCATGAGAAAATATTTTCTCTGAGGGTTTTTTCTTATTTTTGGGGTTGGCCCCTAATTTCCAGTCTTAAAATCCAAGACAGCTTTATGTTTCAGCTTTTCTCAGATGAGTCCCATGACTTTTACCATACAGTGGGCACTGAATACGACTTAGAATTTGCTAAGTTTTTAACTTGGCATTTGGGCCTTTGGTGTTCGACACCCAGTGGGTGCCAAATGGATCCTATGAGGACCAGAGCAAAGCCTTTCCCAAGAACCTTAAGGACAAGGAACAGCCAGTGTCTACTGCCAGGTAGCAAACTGCACCCGCTAAAATAAATCTCACCAGACACTCCTTTTGGATCAGTTCTTTGTGAGGCACTTACTGCCAATTAGCAAGCACTGTAACAGTTGATTTTTCCCAGCTCCAGAACTTTTGAAGAGCAGCAACATGTTTTTAAAGACAACATTAAATGTAGAAAGAATTTTCAACTCTGTTTGGTGTTGCAAAGCCACCTTCAGACCAAAACCACAACTGTGACCAGGTCAGTTAATAACCTTTAGTCCTACTATGCTGACTTCAGCCCCACTTCCCCGCTTGAGGAGCAAGGAAGTTTCAGATTCTTTCCTTACTCAGCTAAAAATGACTCCCTAACAGTAAGCAGTTTTAATTCTGATTTCCATGAGGAACTCCTCATGTCTGACCTACAGCCACACTGCTTTCCCTGGTGCTCCAGCAACTCCTGTCCAAGATAATCTCAGCTTTGCCTCCAGAACAACTTTAGCTCTCACACCTCCAAGACACCGCACCGAAAAACAATTAATCTATCTATCTACATTTCATACATTACTGAGCATTTCTTGACAGCGTATTTTCCGCTCTTCACTTCAGGAATACACTTGGAAGTCTGTTTCACACAGAAATAGCAATGTTTATACTATTACCTTGCAAGTGGAACACGCAAGAGGAAATAAACCCCCATTCCCAGCGCAAGAACAAAGTTCAGCTCTGACTAATAACTAGCTAAGTTCACTTTGCAGGACACTGCTAGGTCTTTTTCATGCCTTATAGCTAACCATTTAATGCACATCAAGGGATTTGTGAGGCAAGAGCCCCACGAATCAAAAGAAAGCAATGATGATTTGCAATGTGGCAAACTGGGCCAAGTATTTCAAGCACCAATTTTTCACTTCGGGATCCAAAACATAACAGTTAAATCGGCAACCCAAAACCTCTGCAAATGATGAGGTATAATATCCCATACTACAGCAAGAACTTCATGTCTGCTCTCCCTCACCCTGCTACCTTTTAGCCCTCAGAGGATCACCTCTGATGCTTTCAAAATACATAAGCCCATCTCAGTTTCAGGACTGCTTACTGGAAAAAATACTCTGATTTGAAACATGAAGACAGAGAAATTAACTTACACATGGTCTTCAAATACAACAGTGGGAATGGATTTTGACTTTTGCAAACTATCGAGGCAAAGCACAGGGCACTGCCTCTTCACCTACATGTTTCCAGGTGAAACTACCACTTACTAACACAGGTTTCAAGGCATTTTAAGATGCAGATCTGCACAGCATTAATAATGCATTAAGGAAAAAAATTCCATCCAAGGCTTTACTGAAGCCAAGTCTCCGTCAGTGTCTGTCATTTCTGTGGGTCAAACCCTCACCACCACCCCATTTGGATGACATAGCCCTGAAGTGAAAGTGATGGTTTCCTGGCTCCTTACACAAGACACCATTTTCCTTAGATAAAGATCAGCTCCCTGGTCACTGCAAGGGAAAGCAGACACGAAAGCCAAGTGCAGCAGACGATCAAGTGCCCACTCCATTTCAGCCTTGCAGATTTTGTATGTTTTCCTCAAATCTGTTTTCCAAGAGGAACAAGCTGTGTGATTCTCACTTGCCCTACCCTGCTACTACAGCAGTACTGTCACCACAGACACCGTCTGACAGCACCACCTCTTCCCTGCACAGTGAGGATTGCTCCCACTTATCTGGGATACACAAAGATCTGTTGTCTTCCCAACATGCACTGACCCTCCCCAAACCAAAATGCCTCGTTCAGCACAAATCTGAAGTCTGGCAGCTGGAACATCTTAACAGTATCTTCTTTCATGTTATTCCCTTAATTGTACACTCCATTTCTCTTGCCGCTGCTACAAAAATTAAAAGGGGGAGAGGAGGAGGGAGGTGAGAGGAGTAACGTGCTGCTGAAATGGCATAACACGGTCCCCACGACTGGCACCAGCTGAGTCTCTGCTGCAGGGACACCTGCATTAGGACTGCAGTGTGCTTCTGATGACGAGACAGGTGCTGAGGTATTCACAGGAAAATTCCCTCCTCTCCTCCACACACTGCATTCCCAGTAGCATACACAGCAATAAAAACAGACAGGCAGGCATGCCGAAAGCTGTAGCTATGAGAACGTTGTGAAACTACAAGGAATAATATTCTTTTTCCATTTCAAACCCTCATTCCAAGCACTTGGCATACTTCCACATGAAGCAAATTCATGCATTAACTGGTCTTCAGCTGCAACCGTTCATGCGAGAAAAATTTCACGCCAGTGTAAAAATAACAACACCTCGTCTCACTATCATTTTAAGTTCCCTGCCCCAATTTCACATTTATGTGGGGGGGAAAAATACATATTTTAGTCTCTAACAAGATATAAACATCACAATAAAAAAAAATTGAAACACATACTCATGCCTCTGAAAGCTGAGCTTCAGACAACACGGTTACATCAACAATATAAAACTGCCACATTTTCAATCCCTTAACACAAGTATGCACCTTCACTCTCCTCCCAACCCTCCGTCAACCTGAACTTTTGACAGAAACCCCTTCTTTTGGAGTAGGCTTGGAAAGAGCTGAACACAGAAGTAAAGCTTTGACAGTGTATCAATAAGTCATATATATCACCAGAGATGCGGCCTACATCAGAGCCACAAACGGCAATACCTGTAATAAAGGTTCCTCCCATGCTGTTGCAGAATCAAAGTGGAAACCAATCCCTGCAAAATATCCCTGACAACTGAGGGATACTAAAGGGACAGCTTGAGCCTATGGAGGCAGTTTTTGCGACCCTTAGCAAGTCACCTGTCAAGTCTTCCCCACTGTTACGTCCATTTAGCAGAGACAAAATAAAGGGAGCACATAACCCTGAAGAAGCAGATGAAGCCACTGAGCTTCCCAGAATCACACTCTTCCCTTGTCACCAAAACCCGCAAATGTCACACCTGAACAACTGCAGCCCCGTAAGACTCTCCCTCAAGTACCTGAGGTAAGCATCACGTAAGCTACTTAACAAATTACTTACAGGACCACTCAAACCAGAGCCACCTCACCACAGCCATGAAAAGCTTAGAGGGGTTACATTCCCTCTGACCTCCCAGACTGTGCCAGAGGCTCGGTAACAAGAGCTACAGAAATGGCATTTTAGAGTTCTCCTGAAGGACAGTTCAAGGACTCTAAACGTCCTTGGATAAGCATATCGCAAGGACCATCACCACAGACTCGGGCAGATCCTTAAACATGACATGGCCAGCTTTGACGGATTCAGTAGTGAGAACCAAGGAGTGCACAGCACACGAGTATTACAGAACAAGGCAGTTCTGCAGTAGTTGCTCTATGAAGTCGTTTCAACTGGGAAGTACATTAAGCATGACTCTGATCTTAATAGAAGATTTTAGCCATCTACCTGAAACACACTTCATTCGCAGCAACACCAGCACCTCCAGACAGTGTGTGCACTACTGAGAAATGACTGAGCACTGTTACATCCTAGTCCTCACTGCCCTACTTTCAAGGGACTAATTATTCTCTTAAGCCTTGTTTAAGGAAGGTGAGCTCCCAAGAAAGAGAAAATCCTTCTCTTAACAGTTGGTCACGTTCCTTTTCCACCGGACTCACCTTTTGCCTTGACTGTCCAAGGATAGATTTGGCTAATTCTCAATACAAGACACTTTTAAGCATGTCATGAAGCACACCTTGCTACACTGACAGATCCACAGCGACTGACTTGGATCCTTGAAGCTTCATCTTCCTTTAAAATGACATTTAAGGAAAAGGTGAAGACCTAAAAGAAACCCCAAAACTCTAAGATGTTAAAAACACAAATGCAGTGTTTCAGTGCTATCTCTACAAGAGCCAAGGTTGAAATCCCAAAGATAATTTATTATCTTTATCACTAATTAACTTCAGGGGGCTTTTCTGCTGCCTGCAGAGTCTTGGAGAAGTACCTTGAGCTTTCTTCTCACAGCTCAATAAGCAGTCATTTCTATGTCACTCTCAGATTTTGCTGCAACAGATCAAGACCCTTCACTAACCCTTTGCAAAGGGAGTTTACAGTAGCTTTGCACAACTAAAGGTGGACCAACTTCTCACAAATACTTTTTCCAGAATATTTTTCCCCTATTCCATTTCCCCGGCCTCATGCACTGTGTCCAAGTTTCAGCTCAGAACTGTGCACACCCATCCATTTCCAGCTGAAACAAGTTGTTTTTCTAAGGATTGTAGCTCAGCACAGCTGAACAATGGAAACAAGACATCCGAACTTCTAAGTGGACAAAGCCAGCAGCAATAAAGCTCTGGGCAGACTGAGCTGTGGAGCCCTGCCTTCACCCAGATTTCCTAACAGCAGAGCTGAAGTGTGTCCGTGCAGGAGCAGCTCTCTCCCATCTGAGCACATGATCATTTCTTGCAGTGCAGCCAGCCCTCGGATCAAAGCAGCTCCTCTAGAGCCCATGCCAAGCAAGCTGCTGAACTTAGCAACCATGCAGATCCAGAGGAAAAAGAGGACAGGCATTTATAGCTCATCACGTCAGTGACAGACAAGACCACCCTCCTACCCCTAAATCAGAATCCTCTATAACCATCCAAAATAAATTTCCCAAAAGGAAGCCTCTGCGTGGTGTGTTTTCCCTGACAGAGCATGCTCCATTTTTAAGGTTAAGAAGAGACAAACCACGGACTTTTCCAGTTTTCAACAAGAAATGCTCTAAATTTTTACACTGAATGTGCCAGAAAGCATTTCTCAGCCAGCACAGACTTTCAGCAACCAGCCTAGTCAGCTTGGCTACATTCCTCCTGCATCCGCAAGTGACTACAGCAGTGGTACAGCAGCTACAATTCCCACAAGGAGCTTACTCTGGGTTCCTAACTGTTGTCAGATGACTTATTTCTGTCTCTTTCCCAATTGTGAACCTAAAGTCAAACTCATCCTCAAAACGGAGGGCAGCTCACATGCTCATTTACACCACAGAGCTTCCAAATAGAAGACGGACCTCCACTCCATAAAAATTTGACATGCAAACAAGCTATCAAGTCAACAGTATTTAGCTTCAACAATATCAGAAGGAAGGTCAATAATCCAAGTTTGTCCACATATTTTCATCCCCACACACACATACATAGATAGGCAAATTGGTCAGATCATAGGGCAAGAGAAACAATAGGAGCAGAAATAAAGGATTCAGTTGGGCTGTCTTGTGGAGAGCTTTCTTTACAATAGCTGAGGTTGTCACCCAACACTGTGGTGTCTCAAAGCTTTAACAACCCCTGTACAACAACAGGTTAACATCAAGCAAGAAGCAAAGACACCTACTTTTCTTTAGCCACTGAAAGGATGATAAACCCATCCCAGGACAACAAAACTGCATTCTGTAGTAGTAGCACAGGGGGTTGATGAGGCACGGGAAACGAACTGTGGCAAAAAATACTGTCACACAACACGCTCCCAAGCCCTGTCTGTCCCCTCCACGGCAGCAGACTGTCTCCTTGCCCGTGCTCAGGAAAATGAAGATCAGCTTGGGAGGAAAAGACATGTCAGTGGTAGACATCCATCTCCCAGCACTGTGAGGAAGAAAAGCTGTTCTCCTCCCACTCCGGTCTGCCTGTCTTCCCCACTATGTATAACCCACAAGACCTCTATTGTGCTCCTCTCCCACAAGACAACACTGGGGATTAAAAGCCTTCCAAAAAAATACTGAAAGCACACCTAAGCAGCATATTTCTTCCTCCTTGTTCCTGTGAAAAGCAAATCCTCTCAGATTCTGAATTCTGATCACTCTTGCACACACTCTGCCATGTGCACTTCAGGCAGCAGGTTCACAGTCACCCGTAGGACATACAAATTTATTCAATCATTCACTGTGGCCACTGAGCATAAAACGCAATGAGCAAGTGGCCTAAACTGCACAGCACCAGCTGGGTTTCAAACAGAAATAGTTTTAAGCTGCCCACATGTTTTCTTACACAAATTTGGCAGGCAATCTTTCCCTTCTGTAAGTGGTTTTGGTCAGCTGCTCTTCACAACAGCAAGCAAGTGCTCTGCACTGAAGGATGAGGCAGCAGAAGGGAAGGAGGACATGTGGAGGAGGGACAGAATGAACACACAAACAGCTACTCTGTTCCAGTCCAGCTCAGAATTCCCTTTGGCATGAATGAAACACTGACGTGTGTATGGGCTTCTTCACAGCAATACAGCAACTACTGGTGAGCAGATATGTTAAAAAAAAAAAAAAAGCCGAAATGCACGAACAAATTTTTTCTTTAAGCAATGCCACGTGTAGCTTGGCTTAGTCAGAGCTTTCCCTTCCCATCATCAAAGTAATTAAGAGCACCAGTTCACTGAAAGGACACCCTGCGAGAGGACTCTATCCCTTTCTGCACGGTCTTAATGCCAAACACAATTCCAAGGTCTGAAAAAGCCAAAGAAATGTGGTTTCTTTGCCCCACAACTCACATTTCTTGACACCAAGAGCCAGCTCCTTTACTCAAGCCATGCTACACTGAGTGACTGAAGGACAGGAGATGTGGACACTAATGCACATTAGAAACAAGAAATACAATACAACGTGGCAGAAATTTTTGCTACTACAAGGACAGAGTTCTCAAGTATTTCTCTAATAATTAAAAAAGACGTTGCAGACGTGTATTTTGATTCCACCCTCCTGAAAGTTTAAGTGAAATTGTAAAACCTTTCAGTATGTGAAGGTTTAGCTACCATTTCCCTCAGCTCTACTTCCCAAGCCAGGAAACAGCAAAGACACCAGCAAAGCTGCTACTGCCTGAAATTCACCATCACAGCAGAACCTGGAGACTCAAGAATGGCTCCTTAAGGAAAGCGTTTTAAGTGAGTATCAGGGAAAAGGGTTCATCCCAAAAAATCAAACCCTACGTAAGAGCCAATTTATGGCAAACTATAGAAATCCCTTTTTTCTTCCTGTGCAGATGACTTTTATTAGAACTTGCTTTCGTCCTGCCTCCCGAAGTTCTGCAGCCCACATCCAATTTAACCTATCAGGATTGGGGAGGGGATAGTAGAAATCAGAGGTCCTTAGAGGACATCTGCATTTCTTCATGTAATTATCTTGCTGAAATAATTATTGATATTAAAAATTGCTGATATCTCTCACCGTGCAGCATAACCAAGCCCAAGTATTACGTAGAGACATTAATAATGTTAACCAAAAATAGTTTGGGAAGATACGACTGGTTAGGTCAAGAGCTTTGAAATTACTTCGAGTTATTCCAGTTTAATTCATTGGTATTTATTCCTGTCCTACAAAGTCAAAAGAAGAAATAGCTATGCCACTGTCCCAAACCACCAACCA
The DNA here is from genome assembly GCA_013397175.1 of Platysteira castanea. Classification (NCBI taxonomy): domain Eukaryota; kingdom Metazoa; phylum Chordata; class Aves; order Passeriformes; genus Platysteira; species Platysteira castanea. The sequence goes on from VYXC01008065.1 coordinate 170,392, forward strand.
CACTTACACACACAGAAACTGAGCCCAACAAAGGAGAGAAATGAACCAGCTGAATCGTAATGCAGATTTCCTTTCCTTTTTTGGCATTTACAATGGAAGTATTTTTTTCAATGAAGGAACCAGTATGGCCTAGTTCACCAATCTTCTCTTACGATGAGAAGTGAAAGGATAAAGTTACAGCAGGAGACAGCTGGATTTGGTATCTGATTAGAATTCCTATTGTTACTGCCTGGGGAACCGAGCACAGAAGGAATTATTTCTAATAATTTCAACTCATTTGGTTAAAATTCTGACAAGCTTGACAGTCCCTGAATTCTTCCTTCAATACAAACTACTGTTAGGCATACCTAATAAATGAGTTACAATTTTTTTTGCTCTGTTTGGCACACCCAACTGAAAGCTGCAGCATACTGAAAGGATTTGAACAGATTTTAACATATGGTAAATGAACAGACTTGCGAAGGTAGTTAAAGCAAGGCACAAGTATGACTAAATCCAAATATATATATTTTTCCCATCTCATCAAAAAGAGGTTCTATTTTAAAAAAATAAATCAGTGTTTAAGGGCAAAGACAGCAAGTTTAAGTGGAGTCCTTCCTTTTCAGTCTTTGCTTCCCATGTTAGATACAAACATCATGTGCCAATTTCCTTCCAATCACCACCACCGATTTCATTTCTACTCTCCCCTTCATGCTTCCGATTGCATCTGTTCCATGAAGATATTTAATCTTATTTATTCCATATTTACATGGCCATAAAGTGACAGAGAACCACTATTTATACCAGTCAGTTCCCTGGATTTCCTTCTTGCTGGATTCTGATGCCAAAGCAGTGCAACAGGTTGTTTGGAGTGTGGGTTTCAGCTTTAGAGCATGTGACTTCCTATCAGTCAACACAGCCAGCAAATTCCAGCAAGGCAAAGATAGGAAGAGATTCCAAGCACATGCAGAAAAAAAGTAACGAGCACCTTGGCCATGGAAACAACCGCTTTACACATTTCTATGAACGTTTAAAGACAGATGTACGAAGGGGTAGAAAAAAAAAATCTAAATAAATCCACCTGAAATGTCTCTCTCAATTCTCTCACTGGTTTTGATTAAGAACTCAATTTGAACCAAAAGCTTAAAAGATGAAGAGCCTGGGTCCAAAGAGACTTTTGCTGATCACCTGATCCCACCTGCTAGTCAACTAAGTCCTTGGCTAAGAATTCCCAGTTAGTAAGAGCCTCACTGGCAGACACAACCACTGAATGATATTGACCTTTTAACCCAATATGAAGTCAGTTACTTAGAGGTTTCTCACACAATAATTGCATTTTCTCTTACTGTTACTGAAAAAGATAAAGCAATAAAGCATAAATAACAAGAATGGTTTCAAATTATACCATTAAGTCTGTAACCTCTTCCTGCAAGTCAAGACGAAACAGCTCAAGACTATCTACCAGATTTTCTGTGCCATTTGTCACACAAAGGAACCCAGAACCAGCTCCCTACTCTGCACAACAGCTTTACCAAATCACCTGCAAGGAGGAAAGTAACAGAAATCCAAGATAGGATTTGCTTTTCTAGGAAGATTCAACACATGCTTGTTCCAAGCTCTTTGCTTCACATCACAGGAAAAACAGGCAGAGGAGGTAGTAGGAGGCAGAGAGCAGTTCCAAGGGAAGTGGATTCACCTTCCCATGGTTTGTTTGAAAGCACTAGACAATGAAGGAGCCCTTGGGAGCCACCAAAACTTTATTGCAAGAAGTTTTCTCCTGGTTGCGTGTGGATGTCTCAGTGCTGTGTTGTTTGTGGGGGGATTGCTGCTTCTCCTCCTTATACTACAACCTTGGACATAGGGACATCAGCTTCCAAAATTCATCTCCTGGGGTTGGGACTACATGTGGCCGAGACTTAGTAATGGTGCCTCAACAGAAGGGATACTACAGCAGAGCTCCAACTTACTTGAAAATAATGCAGAGAGAGGCTGTCCTGACAACCTATGAACAACTGCAACAACTCAGCTGGATTTCGAGCTGGATTTCAGTGGGGAGTGATACTTCATCGGGACCCTGTGGGTCCTTTCCAAATCAGGATATTCTATGATTGAAATTACTAGGAAATACTGGAGCACATTAGTAGCCCACACTAACTTCACATGGGCAAACTCTTTTTAAAGACAGGAAAACAGGTAAAAAGTAAACCAGACAAGATTACTAAGAGAAACTGTGAGAAAGAAAACAGGGAGAGGATTAGCCTGTTTGAGAGCTGGAACGTGGGAAAGCTACTAATGTCCAAACACTGGAATATAATGCTGATTTTAATCTTCAGACCAAGAAACTACAATGTTTATAAATATTAAAAGACTTGGCCTGTTAAAAGAAAAATTGCATTGCAGAGGCCTCGCTGATCTCTGAATGCGCACGGCAGACTCCGCTATTCAGTGTGCGCTCTCCCTTCCACCAGCGTTTCACGGAGCACCTGTGTACTCAAGCAGGGCAGTCTCTGCTCTGTGTAAGTCTTGTGGTCACCACCTCAACTATGCTCTCCTGTCCTCACTGTGGCTCAGCCAGACAATTGAAGTTGTAACACCTGATCCTTTCATATTACCTCACCTCTTACCTACACCACGGGCAGCTACAAACAAAGCAACCAAGGTAGGATCTTGGACATTATTAAATTATCCCCATTACTCCAGTACAAAATCAAATCAAAAAAACCCCTCCTGCAGTCAGGAAATACTCCCACTATTACAGTAACAAACCAACTTTTTCTCACAACGATTTAGAGTTTCAGTTCAAGGTAGGTGGAAGATATTTACCTCAAGCTAGAAAGCTGAAGGACATAAGAGCACTTAGTAGGGACATAAAGCAAGTGCCATATGTGGGCCTGCGCTAGACTCCAGTCTGTCTCCCTAAAGCCAAGCACAAATGAGCTTTCAAAGAACCTGAAGATCAGAGCACGTGGCTGCTGCTCTTGAAAAGTCTCAAATCAACACAGGGAATATAAATTTACCCCTTCACTGTCATAAGCTTCCCAAGTGGATTTCTGAGCTATGAGCCTGAGTTCAGCCCACAACACGGACCATATTCCCATCTGTCAGGACAGAACTTACCTCCTATTCTCCCACTCAGGAGAGTGCCTATCTTGACTAACTCAAGCATCAAAACCACAACTACAGGTTTACACCTACTTTGAATACCATCCTAAGGTCTCCTGTAACATAATTACTCCTTCACTGGCACACACAAGCCAAAACCCAAAAGCTCAAACCAACAAAAAAAGCCTCGTGTCAGTGAAGTCACGCATCAACAAACCAGTATGGTCAAGGTACAGGAGCAAAAGAACCAAATGAACAGAAGCTAACTGCAGGTTAACCCCACAGTGCTGAAATTTTATTCACCTGTATCCCCACACAAAGCTTTCAATGCTAGATTCAAGTGAGAGAGCCAAGACAATGCTCATCTTCAGCAAAGCCAGCTACAGTTCTGCACCAAGTGCACCTTCTTTGAAGGTGGCCTAAGCACAGGGCAGCCAGGACAGTGTGTGAAATCCTCTGGGCTGACAGCCATATCTGCCTCCAGCTGCATTAAATTTGCTGAAGACTTACTTTTGTTTTATCATTCAGAAGTGATTTTGGCCCCAGAAGCACCCCTTACGGTAAGGACCTCAAGCACCACATGAACCTTGGTCTCTTTGGTAATTCAACTTAACTAGCACACTACAGAAAACATCTTTTTTCCTTTTTTAAAATTATAACCAACTTAGAAGGAAAACATTGTTCAAGATTTTATGAAGAGGCAAGGTCTGACGATCACTCCAAATTTAACTAAATACTAAGCAGTACCAAGTATGTTCAAAACAACAGAGATGACACATCCTGCTGCCCAAGCATGAGCAGTTCTCTCCATCTTCACACTGCTGTCTTTGAATGAGCACCAGAAACTGCTCCATGGGAGAAAAAAAGCCCTGAAATGGGAAAATACACACACACACTGTAAACAGACTGCTCAGATTTACAACAGAAACAAGTTTGGAGGGAATTATAAACTGTACTTCTGGTCACGTCCTGGAACACAAGAGAATTACGTGGCTTCTGGTGATGTGCTAAGAAATCATTAATATATTGCACTGCTACCAGAGCACCTGAGAGATTCATGAACTGACTCAGCCATAGTTCACACACATCTAAAGCCAGACAAGCCATGCTTGATTCCAGAGGATGTCTTTTACCTGGATCCAGCTGGTGTTGAGAACAGGAAGTGAATGTGTGACAAAATTATCAAAAGAAAAGCCGCCACATCCCACTGAGGAGTAAGATGTAATTGCTCAGTTCACACACCTCCAAAATTCTGTTATACTGACAAAATTAACTTCCCAACTGCCCTTCCAAACTGGGCTATTGATAAGCAACACGTACTTTATTAATTTGACATACTATAAAGCTGCATATGGCAACTGTGGTTAAAATAAAAAACAAAAAAAGAGAAAAAGCTTTCAGTATGCAAGGAGGCAAGTGAAGTACTGAAATATTTGTTTGATGGCACAAAGCCCAGTTCACTATTGCTCTTCCTACCTCCCCACACAAACCCAGCCACACACACAGATACTGGTGAGAATGTCTTGCTCACACATCTGCGCCAGTTTATTCAGCACAAAGTGAACAGCTGAGTTAATATCCTGGATGTAATTATGTTCAACAGTTCTGAAGTCCACAGAAGTTAATACCAAGGATTCCTATCGATCAAAAATTTTAGGGCAACCTAAGTGTGGCTGCTACGTGAAAAAGCCTACAGAACAAGCATCAGTGGAAGCACTATTTTGTCGGAATTCTGACAGCAGCTAATAAGGATGCAGCTTCTTATTACAATAGAGAACACATGCAAATATTTTGACAAGTCATCTGGCAATGAAATCATGTTTTTGCTTGTAAAACGTGAAAAACCACAGGAACAAGAGAAAGGTATTTCATAGAATCATAGAATGGTTTGGAAGCTCATCTTGTTCCACTCACCTGCCATGGGCAGGGACACCTTCCACTAGCCCATGTTGTTCCAAGCCCGGTCCAACCTGGCCTTGGACACTTTCAGGGATGGGATAGCCGCAGCTTCTCAGGGCAACCTGTGCCAGGGAACATTTCCTTGAACTATTATAGCAAATATAACCCGTAATAGAGACCGGTTTCACTCTATGATTTCTAGGCTGGCCTCTCCATTTGGCTGAAAGGGCACTTCCAGCTTACCCTCACAGGAAGGGATGTCATTTTTTTCATAATAAATTACTGCTGCAGAGGGAGAGGAAGCAAGAACAGGCTACATTTAGACAACTGGAAATGCAGTAAGAGAAATTACACACAGCAATAAATGTGCCTCTCTGCTCTGCTGAGATCCCACCTTGAGTCTTGCCTCCAGCTCTGGGTCCCCAGCACATGAAAGACGTGGAGCTGTTGGAGCAAGTCCAGAGGAGGCCACAAAAGTGATCAGAGGGATGGAATCTCTTTGCTATGAAGAAAGGCTGAGAGAATTGGGATTGTTCAGCTTGGAAAAAAAAAGGCTTCGGGCTGACCGAACTGCAGCCTTCCACCAACTGAAGGGAACTTGCAGGAAAAAGGAGGAGAGACTACTTACAAGAGTGTCTAGTGACAGGACAAGGGGGAATGGGTTCAAATTGATTGAGAGTAGGTTTAGATACTAGGAAGAAATCTTTCCCGGTGAGGGTGCTGAGCCCCTGGCACAGGTTGTCCAGAGAAGCTGCGGCTGCCCCTGGATCCCTGGAAGCGTCCAAGGCCAGACTGGATGGGGCTTGCAGCAACCTGGGCTAGTGGAAGGTGTCCCTGCCCGTGGTACAGGGCTGGAATAAGATGATCTTGAGGATCCATTCCAACTCAAGCCATTCTGTGATTGCATGATTCTATGAAACAGAAACACTAGCACAAAAAAAAATTAAAAGACACAAGAGTTATGGCAGGCAGTGGCTGAAATCCCCGGTAATGTGACCGCAATGTCACCCCCGAGGGTGCGTNCCGGCCCCGTTCGCCCGGGCCCCACCGAGCGCCGCAGCCCCAACGGCCAGGGCCGGGGGGCCGGCCCCGAGGCCACCCGCGATCCCCCGGCCCTCTTTGTTTGTGCCCCGGCCGTACCTCCAGGATGTCCTCCAGCACGTACGCCTCCATCGCGGCCGCCCGCGCCCCGCCTCACCGCGCCGCCGCCATGCCCCGCCGCCCCCTCCCTCACGGCCGGGCCCCCCCCGCCGCCGGCACGGGAACAGGAAATGGACCGTTCCACCCCGTGCGCGCCCGGCGCCTACCACCCGCGTGCGGGGGGGGGCTGCGCACCGCGCCGCGGCGCTCCCCAACGCCCATCCTGCGCCCCTCCGCCAGCATCTCAGGGCTGGAAAAATAGAAGAATAAACGTAAAAAACCCGAGCACAAACAGCTCATTTTTACGTGTCCCATGGATCACTTCACCTCCTTCCCCGCCGTGAACTCGCAGAAACCCCAGCCCTTCGATTAGGCAAATCCGTGCCATGCCACATTTGTTTCTGTGACCTGTCTTCCCATTACACCAAAACCTTCTGAACCTCTTTGAAGTGTTGCTCCATCAGCTGCCGTGTTTCCAATTGCCCTCATCCCTTCCTCCTCCACCCAGCTCCAGGGTGGCAGGAATTCCAGAAACAGGCTATGACACCAATAGAAAAAGGTACCGACCGCATGGATAAAGGTCTCCACAATGTAGCTTTGAGAAACATCATCACCTACCCACCTAGGTGAGTATTCACTTCTTACCTACACACTTCCCTGCTTAACCCAAAACATCAAAGGGACCAAAAGATGATACCTTACATATTCCTAGGTAACAGGGATATCAATTCTGCACACAGCAGGTCAAAATCACTGAGCAATCATAACTGCAGCTCTCAAAATAACTCATTTTCCACTTCAAAACAAGTAGCATAATAAATCTTGTAAACCCCACAAGTCTCCTCTCTCATGATTTTAGCAGAGCACAAAGGAGTCTAATGGCCAAAGGAATTAAATTCACATTTTTACTTGAAGAAACACTCATAGTAATCACTTAGTTTAATCAGTGCTATCTTTTTCCCCCAAAATACTCTAATTGTTAAAAACGCTCACTTAACAGCAAGAATATTCTTACCTGGATTTAGAAAGCTGGCTGGATTGGCTAGTAACTTCACAAAGAGACATTCCAGTTGATCAGTATACATTTTAGGCATAGCTACATTCTTCCATGTCAAAATGTCATCCAACCACCACAAATGGGAATTATGTCCTACTCACCTATTACATTTTACACAAACTCAACACCTGCCCAGGCTGTCCATACTATTTTTCCACTTTACGGAACACCCCAGATTTTACACTGTTTTACAAGAATTAATTGAAGGAAGAACCACAGAACAATATTCCACAGTTCCTCTGGAGTCATGCTTTTAGGGTGGCATTTCTAACATCCCCAGCAGCCCCTTGCAACTGCTCCCGTGTACATGAAATCCAGCAATAATGCACAAACATTAGCCCAGAACAAAGCTGTCCCTGACAGCTTGAAGGATTTCTTTGTGTAAATATATATATATAAAGAAAAAGAAAAACCAGCCACTACCTCCCACATAACACTCATGTCTCCAAAGACAAGTTATTCAGTTTTCTGAGACTCAGAAAGAATTAACAGATACCTTATATCACACCAAAAAAAAAAAATAAAGCTTAAAACACACAACTTGGCACTGAGCTAGAGATACTTCACACATGACACCACTGAAAACATTTTCAAACGGAAAGACAGCATTACACAGGAACAAAAGCAGCTGTCTGCTCCACACGGGGCAAACTGAACGGCATCACCTCCTCCAGCTCTACAAAACAAGCACAAGATTTTCAGGAGACGAAGGAACACAATCACCTTCAGAGCTGAACCATTTCCTATTCCACTTGGGAACCTAGGGAGTCCTGTCTGCAACAGCATCACTTCATTTCCAAAACCCTAAGCCAAAGAATAATTCAGAGTAACTCATACCATGAGCGATGCGAGGACTCAGGTTCTACGTGTGAGCCACGAGGGCAGTGAAGAACCTTCCTGGCACTGAAAGCAAGTCACCCTCAACATTTGTTTGAGGGCAGCAAACAAAACATTCCAAATTTCACACTCAGAACCTCAATAACCTCAATACCCAATCCCTCCTCCTCTCCCCTGGCCCACCTTGATCTGCAGTTCTCTGGTGCTGGCTTAGAAAGAAGCATTTGCTTGCCAAATGAGATCTCATACTTCTTTTCATACTTCAAAAATATTTACAGTATGGAATACCAAATTCCAAAAAGCCCATCCCTAATGCTTTATGTTTTACTGAAGATCTCATAGTGGTGTAAAGTAAAGGCTTTAACGCATGCTTCCATTCTGTTCCTGACAAAAAAAAGAAAGAAATAAAATAAAAAAGCACTTTCTAGGGGAAAACCAAAAAAATATTTAGACCCTTGTGATTAATTTCTTTCGTATTTCTACTGTGTGATTTTGGTTTTTACACACAGGTCAGGAAATACATCCTTAATTCTGCACAGGTAAACACAAACCCATTTCCTCCTCGCTTTCAAGTCCAGCTCTAGGAATTACTTGAATCGTTTGATTAGAAAAGATAAAACACATTATCTCTTCCAAACATCTCAGCTCCCTCTTAAAAGCTAACAATCTTTATTTAGTGTTAGGCTGAAGGACATGATCCACTCAGTGCCTTCACTTATTACCATCCACTACTAAAAATCAGCCTTTTCTCCTGATTAAGAGGTACCCTGAAACCACACAGCTGTCTGAGCTGTGTCCATCCATCACGTCCCTTACACTGTGAGCCTGAAACACACAAAATCCTTCTGCTCCCCACACAGAAGGTGGGAGAGAGAACATCTGAAGCACAGCTTGATGAGACAGTCTTAAAAATGGGGAACAAAGTCCTCAAGAACAAAGTTTCAAGCCACACGAAGCATGTTAAGCCAAGGGGAATCCTGAGAGTGTTCTGGGAAAAGCAAAGCTAGGAATGGGTACAAATCAAGGTTGGTTTACTCCGTACTGTGTTCCCCACACAGCACTGGTAACTATGTGGAAATGACCAAAGGGAGAATAAAAACCTCCACAAGAACACAGTCGTTCATGCAGAGCAGAGCTCAAGAGCTCGCAGACAGTTTCCAGGAGGATCATTCATTCCCACCTTCCAGTACCGTGCAAACCACCACGAATTTTGAACTGGCATCACGTCACCCTGAAGCACAAGCATTTCAACCATTGATCCGAGACAGATTCTGGCACCCAGAAATGTGAGCATTGAACAATTGATCAGACAATTCCCACTCTTATATCACAAAAGCACATTGTTATCTATTTACAGCTGATCGAGCAGTACTGGTCACCAACTGTCCCAAAGCATATAAACACACTTTTTTGTGTGTTTTCAGAGCCACAGAGCACAGTGTCAAGGTTGGGTTGTTTAAACCCTGTCCCATGCAGCTAACACCTTATTCAGCAAAATCATGAGGTGCATTAATTACTAAAAAACCCAAATCATTCTGAGAAGAAAAAAAGGAGAGTTGAAAACAGGCCCTCGATACAGAACAAATTATCACTCAGTTATCCCCTTTAGCAGGCTTTCCCAAGTATTTCCCTTTCCAGAAGTAGGGAGACAGTCAGACAGAATCCAAAAGTTCCTGAGACAGTTAAGATGAAAAAACAGAGTGGGTTTCCAGCCCAAATTTTGTGACATTCTGATTATCTACTAGAGTGCCAAGAAGCAAAACCCCCACCACTGTCATATGGAAAACTAAAGTTTCACGTATCACCATGAAAAATCCAAACAAGATACACTTACAAACACAAGATGAGATTTTCACATTAATTAGAAATACTCTTGAAATCAGGAAACTCAGTTAATTTACCAAGGGGAAAACTCTATCATTAAAACATTCAAATGACCAAGTTTGCTCTTTTAACACGAAAAAAAAAAAAACATGACAAGATGCAGGAGCAGTTGTTGATATCCAAGAAAAATACTCAGCGCAAGGAATATCCACATAGATTTTTCAAAGGCTGCTTCAAACTTGTGTTGGGCCCAATTCTTCCTTTTTTAGAGTGATGATACTCCCACCTACGTTCATTTTGTTGGACTGAACCCAGTTCTTCATATCTGCTCTTAGAATAAAAACAGTTTTGCAGACCCCTATACAACTAAGGCAGAACTGAATGTTTCCCCAAACAGATACCCCTGAGGGTACTCACTGCTCCAGATAAATGAACTAGGATTCATCAACCTTCATTGGGAACTGCAGCCCCAGCTGTGTCTATAACCTGCAGCTCTCCATCATATCAACATAACCACCAAGACACTAAAAACACTCTTCTCTGCTACTTCTTGTATCCTCTTTTCTAAATACAAAAATCTTGTTATACCCCAAAAGCATAATCTCTGCTTTGTGGCAGTTTGCATCACTCACCACTTGGTGCGATTTTTAAGGTCCCTTAGTTCTGTGCCAATACAAAACAAAATGAGCTTTAAACCTACTGTTTCAGGTTTCTCCCTCCAGAGAGATTCATCCAACTCCTTCTAGATCCTCGGTGGTTACATAAAAACAAGTCAGTCCAAACCCAAACCTCAGGCACCGCCTGAAGCCGCAACCCCCATCTGTTTTTTCCTATTTTCACATTGTATAGTGGTTTCTTTTTCTTCACTTCTTGCAGCAATCACAGCTCTGCAGTTGTCAGCCTGACTAAATTTCCAACATCCTTCAGGCAGGTGCTTTAGTGAACTTCAAATAAAAGAAACCTACTTTCTTCCTTTCATTTTCATTATTGGGGTGAGGATGTGCAGGGATGATGGGCTTTAACCTGATAAATACTGAAGACATACTTTTATTCTAATTTTTTTATTCCCTTAGCCTTGTAATTTAGTGTTTCTCTCTGAGCAGTTCAGACTTTCCTGACAAAAGCTGCAGTGGAGCTTTCACATGAGTTTTACAGTCACAAGATGATCCTTGCTGCCCATTCTCATTATCACACCCCCTTGATTCAGCTCCATTACCTCCCACAGACAAGGAAACTCCGATAACAAAGCCACACATTTTTCTTCCCTAAAAACCATGTAACAACTTTTTCTGACCATCCAAGATGATTTCCCACTCAAAAACGAATTTTTCTGCCACGAAAGATCTTTCATTTCTCTTCCGTCTATTCTTCCCTTGGCCTAGGGCAGCAGCAAGCCATTCCAGACCCTTCTGACACATTCAGTGTTTTCCGTTCAGTTAGTGTTACTCATTTTGGTAGAGACAAAGCTGGAAAGGATGAAATTCTGTTCCTTATGGTATCCTTGAGACCTAGGTTTTCCACAGCTTCAGGGAAACTAGAATCTTGAAAAGGTGTCTGACTTAACTACCTTTGAAAGCATCACAATTAACATATCCCGAGGTTTTTTATGTTCATTTAAAAGGCTGCATAACACTAAAAAGATTTCAAGACTAAGTGTTGACAGACTTAGATAGTTATGACCTGTCTGATGGAGTAACTTCCCCAATTCCTTTTATAAAACCCTCCTCTGATCTGTTCTACTTGAACAGAAGCACTATGCTATGGAAGTCGACTTGGCAGCCTGCGTGAACTGTCAGGATGTGGTGGGATCAGGGACTGTAAGGACTCCATGCCCAGAGAAGCCTTCTCAAAGAGATGGAGACCTCCTCCCAGTAATAGCTGGGGAATTAGGAATTTCAGCATTCCAGCTGCATTACCATTTCATAGGCAATTTCTCATTCAAGAGTCAATACAAAAAGGCGATTAATTCCACAACTGAATTATCAGTTGGCACTATCATGGCAGAAAAAGAAATATAAGGATTCACCAACAGATCACACAAGCTCAGCCCAAAAGCACTCAGATTATAGCACTTTTCCCAAGAACCTGAAGACAGGGAATGTCAAAAGCAAGCTCATTCTGGAAGGAGACTGAAACCCTCCGGTCAAGAGTCATGAGCTAATGATCTTCACTTTATCAGGAGCCTCTTACTCTTACACCATCCATCTTGAGACACAAGGTAGATGCACAATACAAAAACATTTCTGAATTAAGTCTTTATCTCTGCCTAAATGCATCTGCCACCTGAACAGTTTTATAGCTCAGCAAGCAAGCAGCATCCTGGCACAGAGAGAGACAAACCCTGCTCATCAGCCAGGAGCCTTCCACTCTGGTCAGGGCTTACATCTGCCCTATTCTTTTGGATTTCAACTCCCTAAGAAAAACCTAAGCATGGAAAAAGAAGGAAAGAAAGTATGTTTACTGATCCACAGCACTGCCCTGAAGATGAACTGAACTAGAACATCCTGAAGATGAACCGAACTAGAACATCACTCAAAAGCAACCACGTGAAGATAGCCCCTATGATTTTGCTATGGAGGAACTGCCCAATGCAAATCCAAAGGCACCCAACCAAAGGTGAAAAAGGGAGACAAAATTACAGGAGCATTTAAAAAGCGTTTTTCTGCAGAAGTGTAAGATTACCAGCACACACTTTGGTCTAAGGGGAGCTTTCTATAAGAGATCTTCCTTTAAGTAATCCATAGAGTAAACCCAGTAGGTTTTCACTGGGTAAAACAGTGCTCCAAGTCCTTAGGCCAAAGACTTTGAACACACTAAAGAACCCTGGTTTTGGGAAAAACACAAGTGAAACAAGGGACATGTTCAGAAAACCCAACTTGGGACATTCCTTCTTCCAACGAATGAACTTACATCCCTTTCTCACTCCACATGTGAAATACTGGTGACAGAAAAGCTGTGTGTAATGAAGCAGCATGTACAGTCCAACAACATTCATACTAACACCTCTCAAATCCTAAGGCAGGTACTAATCCAAGATATCTCCACATTAGCACATGAAAATTTGAGTGCAAGCTCTTAAAAGGTTTTAAGTGCAGACACATTCCCTGCCAAGAATTAGGAAACCTTAAACCAGGAAAAGCCACTTTTTAGGACAAAGTGTCCTCCTCCTCTTCAAGTGGCCTCATCCGGCATTTACTTGTATGCATATAATTCTAATTGAGTGAATATTATATCAAGTATTATCACGTCAAATTCTAATCCAGGACCTGCTGGATCGGGATGTCCCTGTCTTCCTTTTCCTGGCTGTGAACCAGATGGTTGTTTCAACAGCTCTATATTCAGGCTGTTCATAATGAATTGGGACTTGCTTAATACCAGATTTTTAAACCTATTCCAAAAGCAGGAACTATAATAATAATAATAATAAAGTACTTGATGCTTCTTTCTTTTACAAAGCTCTCAATAATCAGAGCTACTCAGCTGGCATCTTCAAATTTACAGACTAAAATGGCTGGAAAACCTACTCCATTCATTGACAGCAATATCAAGCCTGGAACTTAACAGAGCAAGCTGTTGGATAAGGCTGAAGAAGGAAAAATACATAAACTGAATAAAAAAATTAAATACTAATGTGATCTCTGTTTTCATTTAATATGGTTGTTCATTTCCTTTTTCATCTGAGGTTACCTGGAAGATCAAGAGAGACTGGGGATCACACAGCACAACTCCCAGCATTCACTACCAGTGTAGTTGAACCAGCTGCCAGATGGAAACACTTCTAGCTGAACACTGGAGTTCAATACCTCCTGTTCCCCATCTCTTCTTTATTTCCTTCAGAAATAAAATCACAGGTTCAGTTTCTCTCAGATTACCAGAAGATACAACATTTAGCTCGCAAACATTTGCCTTCAATTCAAGATGTGCTTGCAGTAAGAGCTTACTCTTTAAGAGTAAACTCAGGTTTAGCCGAAGACTAACCCTAAAGGCATTCAGGAGTCCAAACCAAAAAAAACTTAAACCCTCCTCAACAGCATGGCTAAACCCCTCACTGCCCTAGCAGGCGAGCTGAGGTCCCCTGTCAACCCAACACACAGGCACGCCCCTCCAACAGCAGAACCTCTTCCCCTCCACCACATTTCAATTACATCATACACACAAAGCCTGAAGGAATTATTTTACTATGACCAAGTTTAATAAATGCTTTGGATGTTGACAAAAAGTTTTTTTTAAAAATTAAGTATCTTCTATACTGGGTGCACAATACTGCTGTTACGAAATCAATTGCTTGAGTTATTTCTATTAACAAGTATTCCAACGTTTTTTGGAGAGGCTGTGTACTCCGTAACAGCCAATTCTCAGTTAAAACGAAAGGCAGATATCCTCGATGGTGGCTGTCTTGAAAACATTCTAGCAATTTTTTAAATGTAAATGTTTTAAAAATATATTTAATTGAGAGTTCTACTAGTAATAACCTTACTTCAAGTCTAAATCCTTCAAGGACGTGTTTATTGGGTGTCACTATTTCACACACTTCTTCAAAACCAGTAAATTATTACTGTTGTAAGATTTTTCAAGGCCTAACCAAGGTTTTGGCCATACTCTGACATAACTAAACAGTGCTGGGACACAACAGTCCTCAACTGTTCCAAAGCACAGGAGGAATTAGCATCCATATCAACTTTCATAACACATGCGGCCCTTGGCACAGCTGTTCCACCAGTGCTCAGCTCCAGAGGGCACAGAGGGAGAGATTCCCTGCTCTAAGTAGAGGTAAGCTGTTAGGTCAAGCCATCACACTGTGCCATTTTCTATCCTAAGTATTTCTGCAGAACCCAGCTGTGGTGCAGGTACTAGCGTGTTTCTAAAACCCACCTCAACTTAAAGACACTAGTAAATTTTCTCAACTCAAAGACACAAGTGCATTTAAAGTGATTTTACACAGAACTGTAGACATTTCCCCCTCATGCAAGCTCCAGAAAAGCCCTTTTCTGAAGTTTAGCACAGAAAGTTGGCCACTATATTTATCCCTGAGGAGTTCCTTGATCAAGCTTATTCTCCACAAAAATACCAGCATGCTGTTATGCCAACTTTCACTTCTGTTAGTGATGAAGATGGACAGAAGGCATATGTTCATCCATGGAGCAGACTGTTACGTTCAAAGTGCTTTTTTTCTTTAAGCCAGCTTGGATTTTTGTGTTATGATTGCAATCACAATTGTGCTTTGTGACTTTTTTAGTCAGTCTCCAAAGTGACCACTTTGCTGCACTGCACTAAGTGACACACAAGTGATGGTGATAAACCAAAACACTGCAGTATTTTAATAAAATCCTGCTTAATTGCTTTCTTTCTCCCTATCCTTAATACACTGCTTTCAAGAACTTGAACAAATACCAGCGACAAAAGTCAGGCCCGATTTTATCTGAAGAAGCTCTAAGTTTCTAAGCTAAAAAAAAAAANGATTCGTCTGTTCCAGCCACTTCCAAATACAGGATCCAGATGAAGTGTCAAGAGGGCTAGTTTGCCCTTGAAGACAAAAATTCTCATTGATCTGTACCATTCCTACCAATTGGAGACCTCAGAAACAATGCAAGTGTTTTTCTATGACAGGCATTTAAATGAATTATCCCACCAAAAGAGGCAGTGCTCATCCTCCTCCCTGCCTGAGTTCCTGCTCTTCGCTGTGTCAGCACAAGCTCTTGTGCCTGACAAAGTGGATCCAGGAACTGATCAACTGGAAATGTGTTTTTTCTCTTGCTGAGGTTTTTTTTCAACGAGATCATTTCCCAAGTGGCTGGGAGGAGCACTGAATGCCTTTTTTTTTTCTTCCTCCAAGCCCAACTCCCCCAATTTCAGTGGGATTAGTACCCACGCTGATGCAGGGGCTGAACAGCACTGCGAACTTGAGGAAAAAAAACTAAGTCACATCATGACTTGAAAATTTCAACTTCATTAAAGCATTGTTCCCCATTCTGTGGAGGAGAACGATTCGCACCTGGAGAACAGCATCAAGAGGAAAATTCCACTGGCAAAGCATTTCAGGACAAGACTGAACAAAAGGCAAGAATACCTGAAGTTTGGAAATGGGAAAGCTCCAGGACAGGAAAACACGTGAGTCACCTGCCAGACACAAATGCACAAGGGAGCTCCAGCTTCTCCTTCAAGTGTTTAGTTTTTTCTTGTGTGTGGGAAGAACTGGGAGGTACAGCTGCGAGGATAAGAGTGATCTTCCTCCCCTTACCTCTGAATCACTCCCGGTCCGAGATGGGGGTTTCAGATACTCCCCTTCTGCTGGGGTTGTAATCCCCAAAACTGCTTCTGCACAGCTGGACAGATGTACAGACTTAGAAACAACCATTCCTTGTTCATCAGGGCTAGGGGAAGCAAACCTGAGCCCAAATACAAGGCAGCCCCCTTAGCAGCAGTTTGAACTTGTATTACTGGGTGCAGGATGCCTTCAATTTTAACCTAAAAAATAAAGAATCTAGACACTTTTTGATTGTTTCAAGTTGAACCTGAGGAGAATGGAAACCAAAACCCCAAACTGATATTCTAAATAGCAATATTTCATTATATTTTTTCATGTCCTAACATCTTTCTAGCTCTGTTTTCTAGCTCTGAGCAGCTGCCTATTTGGACACGTTACCCACTCTTGATGATTAATGCCACATAAACTATTGGGGTGGTGCAGGGAAAAACATAAAATCAAGGTTTACTTCAGCTCATTTCCTAGAATACACCATTATACTCTGGAATTTGAGGATGCAGGTAAAATACAGAAGAGGAATAACTCATGTACATCAAACACCAATAATTTGAATTAGTCAAAAACTGCTTTGCGTAACGCCACCAAAATCATCCCACTGACAACATCCAGCCTAAAAGAAAATACTGCAAGCACAAACAAGGATGTATTTAAGACATGCTTGGCTTTGTGGCTGATTTTTAGCCTGGCGTACAACTATTACCTCATTTGAAAATAAGGTGACACAACATTTAAGTAACACCTCCACGTGGCTTTAGCTCTTCGCAGAGTCATGAGCTTAGGACGGCGTATGAGGGATAACCTGGCTGAAAAACATCTGGAATACCGAGATGACCTCTCCCAGTACCGAATAACACAAAGCACTGCTTAGTGGAAACAGAGAGGAAATGCTGCCCTTCATTGGTCAACAATGGATTTTTTTTTTCCAGAATTCCTGTGGACACTGCACAATGACTGGATGGAGGTCACCAGAATTCCCACACTAACACCAAGACACACTAATATTCACTGGTAAAAGTAACTTTACGCTAAGGAAGACTTTTTCCCTACATACACATTAGCTAAATGACCTTAACCAAACCATTTGCCAGCAGTAGTGCTTCCTCACCAACAGTTTTCTTTCTCGACAGATCAAAAGTTATGGACATAACAAAAGAAGTCCCATACAGATGCAGAAGCTCTACAGACACAGCACATCTTCAGGATGTCACTTCAGTTGAGTCACCTGCAAAGCCACACCATCAAGAAACCAGAAGCACAGCATTTCAGAAAAAAACCACACCATGTCTACCAAGACAGCCATGGATTCGCTCAGACGGCCTCAAGACACTAAGAGCAAATTTGGGTAATTTTAATTTAACACCAAGTTAAAAGGGCTTGTTCCCTTAACTCCCAAAACAAAGGCTTCTTACTCATCTTGGATCTGCAGCATTGATTTTTCAATTCCTAAATCCAATTGCAAATCAGCTATATCCTAAATAAGCACCAACAGTTTTGGTTTTAAACCACAGATAGAGGGGAAAAAACCAAACACACATAACCCCATTTCCCTTCAACCTTGACAGATGAGGAAATTCTCTCAGCTAAATCTCTTCCAGAGAAACCGTTCCCTTTAAAGAACTGAATTACTGGCTTAAAATGTGGGGTGTTTGGCTCCAGCCTGCACATGGGAATTATGTTTATAAGGACGTTTCCTGAAGAAATATCTAAGGAAGTAAACAAATTCACATGGTGCTGCCAATATTGAACTCCACCTTCTGTAGTGGTCACTTTATGCTGAGGGGTTTCTTTTTCAACCCAGATATTCACTGATTACTTGAATTAAATAAAGCATACCAAAAATACAGTAATATTTAAGAATCTTAAAAAAATACATGCATTAGGTCTAACCAAATTGATTTTGCTGGAACCTAGTCTAGGAACAGTAAGGAAGGGATGTTAAACAGTTTTAGCTAACAAAACTTCTTGGGGTCAACAACAGCAGATTTCACCAATGTGAAACCTTGTTGTGGGATTCCCCTACCAACAGCCCTGGGATCAGCCCTGAGATTTCAGGGATTTTTGAGAACCATCCTAATGTATTTCTCTCTTATTTCCTCTTTTGAATGAAAGAGACAAAGTGGTACAGGCAAAACACAGCTGAAAAAAAGTAATTAGAAGATAAACAATGCAGCAGAATTTGAGACCGAACTGCACCCCGGGATGTCACACACAAGGACAGGGCCCAGTTGGTTGCATGTTCAGTCACGTCTGTGAGGACCCAAGGATCTGAAAGTAACGGCAGTGAAGTGAACGCATCACACGGTGCTCAAGCCAGCCATACTGGCCCTGCAGAATCCAGAGGCCTTATTCCTGGATTCTAATGAAGACTGTTAGGGTTAAAAAAAAGAAAAAGATTTATAAAATAAATTCTGTGTTTCAAATCAGCTCATTTGAACACTTAAGCTCTTCAAGTCTTTTCCAATTTAAACGTTACAGTCGTGTGCCTATGATGCTCTTGAAACCACACCAGGACGCCCAAGTTTTCTGATTAACTCCTTAAATCTGAATCCAAGGAATTCAGAGTAGCTTCTTCTGCATGGAGAAATTTTAGAGGACTGGTAGTGTTTTGTTGTTCTACTTGCTTCATCTTACTAGCTCAGTTCAATTACTAATTCAATTGCAGCTGAAAAAACAAAAATGAACTTTTACTTACAGGAGGCCCAAGTGAAACCAAGAATGCTTAAAAAACAGCCATAACATCTCAAAAAGCATCCTTTGCATAGGGCAGCACTTTCAGGTATAGTTAACTGAGGATTGTAGTCCGGAAGGCTTATTTGCACAGCACGTAAGAATCCAGTAATAGAAAAGTTAATAAAAACACACAAATCCAAGATGGATCTATACCTTGGATCCTCATAAGATTAATGGACAAAATGTAACTTACAAACTCCTAAGATGGATATAAAGGGCAATTATAAATTTCATTGCCAGCAGCAAACATCCTCCAAGTTCAAAGACTTCAAATAATCTTGTAAACAATTTTTATTACACAACTGAACCTTTCAGTGTTGAGTAAGAGAAGCCCTAATGCACTCTGGACATCAGGTTTCTAAGCAGCAACTTGCTATGAGGACCTGCTAATTTTTTACACTATTTCACTGTGAATTGAAGTGTTGAACAGAATTTGTATGTACAAGAACACTTCCAAGGAACTTGCAAGCTGACCTCCCCTGCTATGGAACTCCTACTGTCATTTTTCTCATACCTTAAGAGTTCTCTTCCTATATACAGAGAAAAGTTGCCATTTTTTAACAACTGCTTTTTAGGGAAAAGGCAGTTTACCATTTACAGACAACACTGGACCCAGCTACCTAAAATCTTGGGGTTTTGCAGTAATTTGCTGCAATTTAAAAAATCAACCTTGGAGGTTGCCATGAACAGTGTCACAGGAGCTCATTAAATTGTTGGTATGAAATTTCCATTTAACTTCTCCCAAAGCTCTCCACAGTGCCTGTATTTCCACATTGAGATCTGATGGAGTTTAGACATGGACATGAAAACAGCCGATTACAATTCTTTATTCCATTCCATCAGGCCAGCAACAACTAAGCCAAAAGTCTTTCTACTCCTGGGGTGTCTGTGACTCAGGATGCACCAGGTTTCCCTTTAGAACTCCTAGGACTTGTTGCTACCGTACTCCTTGATTTTTAAAAGCTGTCTCATTAACAGTCAAATCTAGAAGCACTTTGCTTCAGAGATTAGAGAAGTCTTAATGTATTAAGCATGGGAAGGGCAAAAAATAGCCTAAGACAAACTGTCTTAAGTTTACCGAGATAATGAAGGGAATGGTTGGGAGGGAACCCCAGCTTCTGCAGCATTCCCACAGTAGTTTCCATTTACAGCAAAAGCAGCAACCTACATTTCATTGTGTTTTTCATTTTATGTGCCTTCCAGACTGCCCGTGGTCAGAAGACCACAAACCAACTGCAGAGCTGAGCACAACTCAAGAAAAACTGAAATAAAAAATTTTTTAGCCCCCAAACAACTGAAAAACCCCTTTGTTTCTAGAGTGGGATTTTTTTTTTAGCTTCTAAAAGCCAAAAGTAACCATCAGGTTCCTTTCAGACAAGGAAACCTCCCTTTCACTGAGAACACTCAAAACACATTTCCTCCCCAGGATCTGCTGGGAATGACTTTCAAGTTGGATGCTCTGCTACATTAATCAGGCCATCCTCATATTCTTGTTCCTAAAAACTGATTTCAGTTGTGCATATTCTACAAGCGGCATCATTTTATCCTGAAGTCACTCGGAGACAGACTAGAACAGATTTTTGCAAGCAAGCGGCATGATCAAGAACAATGATAAATGAAGCATGTGGCATATATTTTGTTGTGAATCCTGAACTTCATCATCTCTGTATTATTCACTTGCTTACTTAGCCCTGCTCAATATTTAATCCTAGACTACCCAGCCTGGGAAAGCCTTCACTTACTATAAGATGAAACCATCAGGGAAGCTTCCAGATGCCCAAAATGCCTTCACAAGCTGCCTATATCAGTGTCTATAGCGCATGCCACTCTGTCAAAAAAAAAAAAAGTGACGTATTCTGCTGCCTCATGATATTTAATGATCATTGGCATTTTTTCCTCTCTGCAGGTCTCATGCATGTGAAACAGGTGCCTATGGTTCTGTAAGGCACAGCACGTGGGCAAAGGCTGACCTCAACCTGCTACCTGTAACTCCTCAGCTGTCTCTGCCCTTCTTGTCTTGCTGCACACACGATTCCACCTGAAAGCTCCCAGTACAATGAGCCATTGGGAAGAATGGCTGTGGACCACTAAATAAAACCTGCCTGTGACTTCGCCAGTAGGCCTCTTTTGACACAAATTCTGTTGAATGTTTCCATCACACACAAGTGATCTCAGGGCTTGTCAACTGATACATCAAAGTCACTCAAGGGCCTCCATCCCTTCACCACACATCACCGCAGCAAAACTCAAAGGCCTTTGCTCAACAGAGTTCTCCAAGCATCTGCAGGACTGCTGGACAACACAGTTCAGCAGCAAACCACTTTACCTACAAGTCTAACACCACAAAAACTTCTACCTACACAGTGATACTGACTTTCCTAAAAATTAACACTACAGAAACAAAATACCCAGCATACTGACTTGTTGAGACATGTGCACTGTGTGCAATTTATCTCAAACAGCTGGATAAAATGCTTCTTGTATCAACTTCAGCAGGAATAAAATGCAGAGTGCTGCTTAACCAGGGAAAAACCTATCACCATCCTAGGCCAGCCCTTCCTTGAACATATCAGACTCTTCCTTCCTGCCCAGTTTCTAACAGAACTGTAGATATATCACTTGAAAGCCAAATCACTTAGAAAGCAAGTTCAAAGAAAAGCTAAAAAACTTCAACTGGACTTTTTTGTGGACGCTACTCAAAAAAAAAAGCGGAAGTGAACGTTCAGCTGGGGAGGTTACAGAATTAAAACCATTCAGCAAAGCAACCCTGTGTGACTACATATGCAAATAAGGTGCTCCCAGTCTTACCAGCCTTTTCCAATGACACCTACCCGAAAAAACCTAACACTAGACAAAATCGAGTTATTAATGCTTCCCTGGGCTTGTTTCTGCATTGCATGGAATCAGGGCAGCTGTCAGGTTCGGAGAAAGCATCATACAACAGTTCAATACCCTGAGCTCTCTGGCAGCCTTTGCCTGGCTGCACCTTCACCTGCTTTAGCTGCACTCTCTCTCCAAGACGACCTATTCCCACCACTGGGCGCGCCAACACCTTTCCAGCCACGCAGTCAGCACTCCGGCCTATCTCCGGAGCCTCATCCCGGGCTTGCCAGCAGCATTCCCACCGCTCGGCTCTCCCTCTCCCGGCTCCCATATGCATCGCGATAAAGCACATGGCACACAGCACGGTGGCAGAGAGCACCTGCAGCAGCTCCTGGGCCTTTCCTTTCGGAATAAAGCCACACCAGGGATGAAGGCGGCCGCTGGCTACGGCCCTCAGGGAGCCTCCGACCCTTGGGGAAAACCGGGGTGCACTGACCCCATACCCCGGCGAGCAGGGGGGACCGGCGGCCGCTCCCCGAGGCGGGGGGTGACCCGAGGCCGAAATCGTGCCCCCGCCACGAGGTGCTGCCCCTTCCCGGCTCTGCCGCAGGGCCGAGGGCGGGGGGAGCCGGGAGCGGGCTGGAATTATGAAACCGGATCAGCAGGGAAACCCCCGGGGCCTCCCCCGCGCCGTACCTCGGAGACCTCCTCTTCCTCCTCCTCCTCCTNGGAGGAGAAGAAGAAGGAGGAGGAGGAAAAAGAGGAGGAGGCGCCCGCGGCCGCCGCTGCCTCGGTCACCTCTAGCGCCGGCGCCGCCGCCGCGCCAACTCTCGCGATACTTCCTGTGGCCGCCGCTCTCGCCGCTCTCGCTCCCCTCGTGCCGCGCGCGCTCTCGCTCTGCCCTCACGCCGCCTGCTCTCGTTCCCCTCGCGTCCCTTCCCCGTTCCCGGCAATGGGACCGCGGCGGCGGCGGCGGCGAGACACCCCCTCCCCTCCGCTTCCTTCCCTTCCTTCCGCCCGCGCCGCCGCCTCGGTCACCGCCCCGGCGCCGGAACCGCCGCTCGCGTCATCACCCTCAGCCTTCAGCCCGCTCTGCCTCGGTAAGGGCAACGGTTACCCCGGCCTAGCCTCCCTCGGGAACCTTCCCCTTGAGCCTCCCGTGGGCACAGAGGTGCCAAGTTACCCCATCAGAGCCCGGCGGGCCCCCGCGGTCTGTGGGGGCAGAACTGCCCTCAGAGAGTGTGGGAGCGCGCCGAGGGCGGGAAACCCCCGTGAGGGAACGGCCCGTGTTGAAACCCCACAACCCGTAGAATTACGCTTAAAAGTGATGGTCTCTCACAGTGCGGACAATATGTATTAAAAAGCAACCTCCAAGGCCCTCTTGTAATAGAAATTGGTGGGGCTTCGCTAAAAGGGTCAAAAAATAAATTGGTAGAGTATCACTGAAAGCGGTGATCAGTAAAACCGCAGAGCACAGAATTCCAGTTTAAGGTGATCTCCAAGGAACGACTGGACATGTACTCTGGTCAAGTTGACAAGGTGGTGATCAGTCAAAGGTTGAAGTCGGTGGTCTTAGAGGTGTTTTCCAACCTAAGTGTTTCAGGGATTCTGTGTTATTCCTCATAGTTCATATTCCCCAGGCGCTCTGCATTCAAAGCTAACCTCCAAATCCCTGTTTTACAACTTTCTTACAATATCACTAAAAATTACAAACATTAAGATACCCATGTCAATTCGACCATATTTCTTTAATGAAACCCTTTAAATGTGTCATTGTGCCCTGATTTAGCCCTCAGCCCCCCTTACCCAGATTTTCATCCCCAAAGTACACTTGGGATATTAATACTGTTGCCTCCATTGGGGCAGGCCAAGTCCTGCAGTAACCAAAGTTAAATATATGTTAAATATAAGTTAAATAATTTAAATATTGGAATTGTGGCTTCCTCATTGGAGACATGGGCTTTTCCCATTTTACTTTTTAGACCTGTTGGAAATAAAAATTATTTTAACTACGGAAACACATGATTGTAAAGATTGTGATGGCTCTATGCACTGGTGCACTGTGGATGTTTTGGAATTGGTTCTTTCAAAACAACAATGCCTATTTCAGCTATATTTTACAGAAATGAAAAGATATTGTTGTTATTTGACTACTTAGGTGTTGTTTCTCCTATTAGGCTGACATTGGAGAGCACCAGTCAGGTCTGGAGCTCCTCTGAAATTAAACATTGCTTTTTAAAAAATCCTCAACTGGTGCTCATCATGGACTCTGCACAGTTTCCTCCAAATCTTCATGTTGCTGAAATCCCACCAAAACATCCTGATATGTGCTAAATAAAGAATGTTCTATATGTTCTTAATAAAATTACTGCCTTGTTTGTAAGAGCCCCCACTGTTAAATTACATTATTTCCAAGTCATCTGGAAATAACTGACGCAGACTCTTAACCTTCTAGTTCAGAAGATTAACCTCTAATCTTCAGGTACAAGGTCTAAACTGAACAATACCTTTATAAATATCTCTGCAGATGATAGTTTGATGTGATCCAGGAGGAGTAAACTGAATGTTCTAGCCACCTACCTCCTACTTCCTGGTGTGACTGCACGGAAATCTCGAACCACACCAGCACGAGATGTGTGATGGCACGTAAGTGACAATAATACTTTTGTCTTCTTATAATTTTTTTTGCATTAAAATTAATGCAAATGCATTGATTTTTACTGGTTTCTATCAGGGTGCAAGCACAGATTAAATATTTGGTTTTTGTTATGATTATATATAACATTATATATGTTATTTAGCGTTTATGTTATGTATTATTTGTTGTCATCATGAGAGGCAGAAAAGAGAACTGTAAGTGAATAGAGGTAATCTCAGCCCTACCACCTAAGATTTGTGGTATGGTGTGACAAGGATGTCACTTTTCCGATGTATAAGCATGGAAAAGTGACCAAATCTTCATCATTTGATCCGAGAGGTGACTGTCTTTAAACAAAACACATCTGCTATTTCTCTGGTTGTACGAGCAGCCAAGCAGGTTGTCCAAATGCACTGTATTCACCCACCTGGGTCCTGGAAGGGTGGTTGCAGAGCTGGATTTTACCCTTTGAGCTGTTAGCTGCCCTCTCTCTTTCCCTTCCCAGGATGGTGGAAGGTGGGAAATGGCATCGAAGGGTTCTGCTGCGGAGCTGGGGCTGCGGTTACGCTCAGCTACATTGTATCACAAATCTGCCTTTGATACTAGGTACATTTGCACCTTTTTCCAAGTATCCATTCAGGTTGTTAGACCTGGAAAAGGTCCAGTTTCTTACTAATGAAAGCAACGGTAGTATTTTATCTCTGTGTGTCGTATTTCCAAGCCTAGGATCAGATGGAGCAGTTACCAGCATCACTTGTGTTGGCACAGGCAGAGTGGCCTGTCGGAGACTGTTTGTTCCGTTTCTTTTATGGTTGTGACCTCTGTTCTGATCAAAGAGTGGCACCTCCTCATTTTGCACTGCAGAGCAAGTCCTTTTCCCCCATTTCATAGCATCCAGTTTATCCCTGCTCTCCCTGCCACCCTAGTTTGAGCCTTTTGTGCTGGAGCCCTTGCAATGAAGGGCAGTGGAGCTGCAGAAGGTTTTAGAGAGCAAATTATTAGGAGTGGCTGAGGGAGCTGGGGGGGTCAGCCTGGAGAAAAGGAGGCTCAGGGAATGTTCTCGACCTCTAGAACTCCCTGACAGGAGGGTGCAGCCAGGTAGAGGTCGAGCTCTGCTCCCGGGTAACAAGCAACAGAACAAGGAGAAACAAGCCTCAAGTTGTGCCAGGGGTGGTTCAGGTTGGAAATTGGGAGGAATTTCTTCACAGAAAGGGTTGTCAAGCATCGGGACTGCTCGGGGAAGTGGTGAAGTTACCATCCTCGGAGGTGTTCAAGAGACAACTGGATGGGGTACTCAGTGCTTTGGTCTAGTTGACAAGCTGGAGATTGGTCACAGGTTGGACTCGATGGTCTTGGAGGTCTTTTCCAACCTAAATGACTCTGGGATTCTGTGAGTGCAATAGCAAACTCGGTTTCTTTACAGAAACTCGTTTTTACATCCATGGGGCTTATAAGATTTGTTTTGTTGTGGGCAAAAGCTGCTAACACAAGTCTGCTCCTAATCTGGGTGGTTTGAATGCCTTAGGAAGGTGTGAAACTTCTCCAGCACTTTATATTTTAGAAACCCAAACTAAGACATTCTTGTAAATACCATGATAATCATCAAGATATAATGAAGGAATAAGTAATCAAGATTTTTTTTTAATTAGGTTTTTGTGTGTGTGTGTGTGTGTCCCAGTTTCCACAAGGGTGTATGACCCATGGCTGTGTTTCCTGTTCATAGAGCTCTTAGGGAATGGATTGCATATCACTGAAAAGTCACTGTAGGCTCTAATTAGGGAAGTAATACCTGAAAACCACATTTCTTTCCTTTGGTGGGTCTGTGAAATTGCTTAACTTTGGACACTTGAGTTTGTTGGTAGCATAAAGCTTCAGGAAATCATGGAATCATAGAATCACACACTGTTTTGGGTTGGAAGGGATGTTAAAGATCAACCAGTTTCAGCTCCCTGCCATGGGCAAGGACACCTTTCATTATCCCGGGTTGCTCCAAGCCCTGTCCAACGTGGCCTTGGACACTTCCAAGAATGGGGCAGCCACAGCTTCTCTGAACAACCTGTACCAGGGCCTCACCACTCTCCTAAATCTCGAGAAAATTAATAGTCCTTCTTGTGAATAAAGGAAGTAGAGACAATCCAGACAGATCGAGAATTTAAGAGGAGCAGCTCTAGCCCAGGAGAAGTGCTTATAGTTACAGCAGAAGGTAGATCTACATTACTGTTAACACTCAAACTGCGTTTACATTACTATTAACACTCAAACTCTTCCAGTCTGAAAGCCCCTTTGGGATCCACTTCTGCCTGTTTGGTGTGGTAAGTCAGGTGATTTTGCCCTTGGCTGTCCTTATCCGTGATCAGTGGCATTGGAAATACACATTATATCCTGCTTCAAGTGTCTTGCAAATCGTATGTTTTCCATCTCAGATACTGATATTGCATGTTCTGTTAGTTGCTCTTAAAACATCATGCCAGCTTTGACTACTTCCTCACAGGGAGAATTGTGAAAGGAAAAACAAGTCCAGAAAGCAAAACCTTTTTAACGATTGATTCAATGAAGAAATCTGCAAGTGCTCTGTTAAAAAACAAAATATTTGTTCTGTAACATATTTAGTACTTTGGAAGTCTTAGTTAAGAAATGGCTTAAGCACTTGAAATCCTAAAATGCATTAGTACTCTGTGAGCCTCACATTTTAACATGCATAAATGATTCTGCAGGTGTGTTTCAGGCTCCTAATTTGCTTGATAAGCTTTCAAAATTATTATCCTTTTAGAGTATAAAACTGAAAAACGCCATGGCAAGTAGAGGCAAAGGGCATCTGGACAAGATTCTGGATTCTTTCTCATTCTCTTCAAGTGCAGTCGAAGGTAAAATAGAACAAAGACAAGACAAATCATAAGATAAAATGATTTTTTTTGTGTATTTCATGTATAATGGATCTATAATCCAAAACTGTAAATGAGACCTCTCAAGCCAAAGCCGCATCACCTGTATTTGAATATCAAAGTTTACATGTCAAATTAATGTTTTGCTCTTTGGGGTTTTTTATTACTGACATTTAAGGCAGCATCAGCTGTGGGCTGCACAGGAGTCAGCTAGAAGGTTAAACATTTCTTACAGTTTGTGTTTTGCCTGAGTTCAGCCAATCCATAATGGTAATTTCTATAGTAACCACTTTTTACGTAAACAATTGATTAGTTCTGAAATTAGTCCTTGAAACTGCTTCTCTTGGAGCAGCTTGGAAGATCTCAATGCAAGCAGCCTTCTGCTGGCATGCAGAACAACAAGGCTCGGGCTATTTTTTCTATCCTCATGTAGAATGTGCCTTGAAAATATTTATCCTCCCAGGGTAGTTTTATCTCTGGATAAGGAAGGGAGTGGGAATCTCCAAGTGAAACTCAGTGAGACCTTGGATTCAGTGAAGGCAGTGTAAGAAATGCCTTTGATATCTCAGAGAGGCACTTAAAGTGGAAGAAGAACATTTTTTGCAGTTCAAATTAGAACTAGAAAGCTTTTGATGGTCTGAAATTCCCTAATTCCCGTGGAGCCTCTGGTTTTCAAACAGAACCTGCCTTCGCTTATTTGCTGTGTGCTGTTTCACTTATTGGCTACATGTTGTGGGTTCCTGCTCTGTTTTAGGGGGCTGCTGGGATAGAGTTTTTTTAAAAACAGAGAACAGCTCAATGTTTCTGTTATTTCAGTTGGACTCAGTAGGTGGAGCTGAAACAACTCACTCAGGCAACTCACCTGCAACTAAAACTAGTCTGATTTTAACTCCTTGCAAGTGGAAATTAATTTTTACTAAAGCATTTGATTCTTAAATATGCATGTCCTAAGGTTTTTTTTTTATTTGACAGTAAATATAAAGTGATTTTTTGTGTGTAATTTATTTCCAGCAGGCTAAACAAGGATTTCCCGTCTGTGTGTGACATTTACAATGCCATTGACTTTATTGCTAGCTAATTACAAAGTTAGGCGCTGCCTTGAATAGCTTTGTGTTCCTGAATTAGTGACCTTTTCAACAAGGAGAAAAAGTGCTGGTGGGGTGAATTTTATTTTTGTCACTTGTCATTCTCTTATATTCTTCCTCATGATTCTGAGTTCATTTATATTTTTAAATGAGAAAATATCTCAAATGTCAAACTTGTAACTGTCTGGTGAGTGAGCCTATGAGTGTGTTGAAAGGTAAATCTGGATCTTTTATTCTCATTCATGAATTTTTGATGCACAGATTCAGTTCAGTTTTCTCAAGTGTGTAATTTTCAATTATAGACAATACATTAATTTGCAATATTTAACATTGTATTCCAGAACTCATTTTGAACACAAAATCCAAGCTTGCCTTCAGACATCACTACAGTCTCTCCATGTTCACCAAAGTTCTTAAATGCCACTTAATTTCAGTCAGTTTTAAACCTGGATTCAGCAAAGCACTTTACATGTAACATTTATGTACCCTAATTCCAAATCCCTCACGTCTCTTTGTTAGATAGTGACTGTCACAAGCCAGGAAAGCTGTCCAGAATTTTTGGAGTGCTTTATCAGCATTAGCTCATATATTAAGGAACTTCTCACATTCTGTATTTCTGATAGGTTTCTTTAATTTAAAAAGACTCACGTAAGGACAATGAAGACATTCTTCAAGAAGAGCACTTGCATAAGCATTTCACAAATACTTTGCAATAAGAGCACCAAATAAATCACATGTCATTACTAATCAACAAGCCAAGTTTTCTCTCCATTATAATCCAACCTCAGTGAGAGCTGATCTCTTTTTTAGACACATCATTATGGCAATTCTCTTAAGACTGTCACTTCTTTGCCCACAGGAACATAAAAATTTTTCCCAGTTTCGAGGTCCATGGCCTCTTCATGCAAATAGTTTTGTTAACAGTAGGTGGCAGATTTCTCCCACCTGAGAGCTTTGAAAGTGCTTCATCTGTCTAGTTCTTATGGAATGCTAATACCTGTTTATTCAGGACACACCATCGCTTTCCCCACCAGAGCTCTCTTTTAGGAAAAGATTAGGCTTGAACATCAGTTTTAGAGTAATCTGGATATTACCTGAGCTAGACCTGCTTTTTGCAGGTATATTTCCTGCTCTTCCACTAACCAATCTAAAAACGTTTCTGTGATTTAATGTGAAATAACTTCCTTAAAATATTGTACGGAGTGTTGAAAATCTGCATGGAAAGATCCAAAATACAATCTCCCTTTTATCGAGCTTGTTTTCCAGTGAAGTCAGGCAAGTTTTGGCACTGACTTTGATGTGACCAGAATTAGGCCAATGCTGAATATATTTCAAAATCCTGCATAGAGGACCTGGTAACCTTAGTGAGTTGCCAAAGAGCTCCTTAAGCAATATCAATGCTCAAGAGACAGAAGTCTCTGCTTTGTCTCACTTTAAATCAGTTCTTTCCCAGC
This sequence comes from Platysteira castanea, assembly GCA_013397175.1. Classification (NCBI taxonomy): domain Eukaryota; kingdom Metazoa; phylum Chordata; class Aves; order Passeriformes; genus Platysteira; species Platysteira castanea. Next base: position 200,107 of record VYXC01008065.1, read on the forward strand.
CTAAAGTGCATTTATGTATTAAAAGGAAGGAGAAAGAACTTGATTTTCCTTTCAGAAGTGGAAGCAGATAGATTGCCTAGCTGATAACAAAAAATCAAATAAAATAATCTTGCTTTTCTTTGAAAACTAACTAAATAATTAATACACAGAAGTTCCTTGGCAAATTGTCCCAAACGAGTGTGCTTGAGATTGCTCAAAAAAGAACTGAGCCTAATCTCAATTTCAACTTCTCCACACAATAATTTTTAATTCCGATGTTACGTTGTTCTGGATTCGATTTTATGACCAGCTTCAGTGTGAAGTTTTCTTCTTGTGGGTGGACAGGTAAAATAACCTAAGCCCACATCAGTGGAGTTTCTGTTTTGTGATAGTGGAATAGTGGGAATGGCATGGAACATTCTATAGCCATGGGTCTCCAGGGCCTGATGGCATGCATCCCAAGGTCCTGGGGGAACTGGCTGATGTGGTCTCCAAGCCACTCTCCATCATATTGGAAAAGTCACAGCCGTCAGGTGAAGTCCCCGGTGACTGGAAAAAGGGAAATTTTTTATAAAAGGAGTAGATAGGAAGACCCAGGGAACTACAGACCAGTGAGCCTTAACTCTGTGCTGGGGAAGACCTTGGAGCAGATCTTCATGGAAGCAACACTGAGGTACATGCAAGACAGAGAAGTGATCCAGGGCAGCCATCACAGCTTCACTAAGGGCAAATTGTTCCTGACCAATCTGGTCTCTTTATGATGACCAAATCCAACCATTAACTCAGCACTGGCAAAAGCACCGATAAGGCATGTAAATTAACTGAATCCAAAATGTTTCACTGGAAACATCAGAGTACTGATAAACTTTCATAAAACCCAATTATATTTCCGTATTGTCTCTGACAAAACTGCAGGGAGGGCGGGCAGGTTCTGTACTTGAGAGATTTCTGTCAAGTGATGCAAGAACATTTGTATTCTAGGATGTCAAAGATCCATCCCAAAACTCCTACTTGCTGACAGTGAAGAGGCTGCAGTGCCCAACAGTGCACCTGGAAACCATAAGACTTGTGTTCATATCAGATTCTCAGCATTTTCAGGTTTTCTGGGCTCACCAGGAACAGTGTTCTCAGTCTTGACTTAGCACTAGGCTCTCCTCTCTGCCAGTAGGAACTGCGAGAAATTTGATTCAACACATAATTTGCCCAGCTTCCAATTTCCCAGTCCAAGAAACCAGGAATCTTCCTAGATCTTCACTAACTTTAAGGGAATTGAGGCTTAAGGAAGCCTCTTTGCACTGGGAATAGCTCCAGTGCCTAGACACCCACTCTGTGTTTGCCGCACTCAGAGTCAAGGAGGAAAGTCAGAAACCCAAGTTCACTCTCAACTGAAAGTGCCAGATAAGGGCACTACTACATTAATTGTTATAACTGAATTTCCTGAGTTATTTCTGAGACCTGCGAACAGGCTGTAGATATGCCTGACTGGCAATATTGAAACACTGTTAGTATGAGCAGAAAAGGCCTTTGGGCAGAAAGCAAATGTCAAGGACTGTCAGCATGGGGTTGAAGGGCACCACAGAGGAATGGCCTCGCGAGTGTAGCCTCTGCCTAATTGATCCAAAAGACAACACCAGAAGCTTCATGTGCAAAGAGTTTGTTAATATTTCTTTGCATGACTTAAGAAGGATTCTCAGTTTAGTGTTCAAATTAAAAAAAACCAAACCAAACATCACAGCTATTCAGGCTTTGCACAGCCACAGATCTGCCTGATAGATGTCTTTAATTCCTCTGATGTATGGACCAATCTTTTGATAACTTACTTAAGGGAACCGCAAGAACCATACAGATCTTTGCTAAGCTCAATCGCAGGTTTTGGTCTCTGATGGGATTTTTCTGATTCTGGGAATGTACTGAGGAACTTTTCTTCTAAAATCAGGTCTTCCTGAAGCTCCTCAAATACAGAGAGATTGAATATCAAACCCCAGTCATTTGTCTCCTTTGAAAATCAGAGTTTACAAGCACTACTCTAAAGAAAAACAAACAAACAAATAAACCAAGCAACATTTCCTCACTTTCGTATTATTTTTAGTCACTTCTTTAACAGTGGGAATCCCAGTTTCCGGTATTATGTGTCATAATGTAGCAAATCCAGGTAAAGGAGAACATGGGAAGGAAAACAGCAACCTGAAGAAAGACAATGTTTTGTTGCTGCTGCTGCAAATCCAGTTCTCTTCTAAGAGATCTTTACATCCTGGTAATATCATTGGGAATCTGATTCACATTGAAGGAAGTGCTGAACCTGGAACTACAAGCCACAGCTCACCTAATAAATGTGGTTTGGTTGAATGCTGCTTGAAAAACAATTGATTTTTACAGTGGAAAAGTACAGGTGCTTGGATTTGACTAACTGAACTTTGCTTTGGAGGCTAAGGCAGCAATGTGGAAATATTTCACCTTCCCTTTGGATTTCACTTGTGGGGACAGGGTGTCAGTCACATTTCATTCGTGGAGCCTCAGAATTCATAACTGCAGCATAATATGCGAAAGTGGATTATCTTTTTATGTCAGCAAGTAAATGACAGTGCCAAATTTTAAATTGTCTTGTCCTGCGTGCTCCAGTAACAAGGACCTAGAAATGGCCTACAAACTTTTCTTCTCCTGCTAACATGCCACCTGAGGCCCTGACTCTCAGCTGAAGAAATTCCAAAGACAGTAGGGGATATTTGAGGTGGAAAGTGCTATTCTTGCTCCAGGATGTCATTTAAAATTAGTATATTCTCCTTTTTCAAAGTGATGAGGGCTTTGTCTTAAGGAGTTGTTTGCTAAGGAATAGAGGAAAGGCTGAGAAAAGAATCACTCCCTTTATCTCCTTAATGCTTGAACATTTACAAGTTGTCTTAAATAGATGAACTAGGATCTTCCCAAGAAAGAAACCAACATTAAAAACCCAAGGCCCTAACAAAAAAAACAGCACAAGAGGACAATTTTAGCAGTAACACAGATTCTGATTCTATGGAGATGGACATGAAAGAATATTTATCAGCTTGGCAGTTTTTAGGCCAGAATGGGAAAACCATAAGTGTACAGTGAAACTAAATGAAAAATAAGGCAAAGAGTGTCAGCGCTGCCAGTGATGCAGTAACATTGTGAGGAGCAGCTGCAGAATGGCAAAAATTTTCCATAAGTCCTAAAGCCCCTCTAGACATAGAGAATGTTTTTCAACTCTTAAAAGTGTTTCAAGTTGAGAGAAACCCAGTGGCTCCCAGAATCATTAGTTCATTTTACACATACTTAGTTTCTGATTTTAGCAAATACGCCTGCTTACACTTACAAAAAAAAAGTTTGTAGCCATGTTTTTTGTAGATATTGGAAGTTATGGATCAATGGCCTAAAGAAACTCAAAACAAAAAACCCTTCAAACATTTCCTGCTGTTCCTCAAAAGTTTGCGATATTTCTTTTATTCCTAAAGCTGAAGTACATCAAACCTAGGGAAGAAATACTAACAATCTCTTGCCAAACAGAAGCTTTCAGCTTTGGCTCTTGACTGTACCACATTAAATGGCTCTTCTCTCCTGCCAAAGACCATCAGGTAGCATAGAAGAGCAGCACAGAAATTGGAAACTGAGTGCCAAAAAGTTTCTAGGGCACAAGTGAATGCACTGGATTCCAGAGGCCTCCGGGACTTATGTAAGAGGAAGAAGAAAGATCCCCACCGACAGTCCTATCATGAGCCAAGCATCAATCACACCACCGCAATGATTTCAGTTCCAGAGACAATTATCAAAGGCATTGTAAGAAACACTGAAGAAAAAAATCTTCCTGAGAAGGACTTCCTTCCATACCAAGATATAACACTGATTTTTTTTGAGACACTTAGAAATGGATAATAGATTAAGCCAATACTCATCTATTTTGTGAGTTACCTATTTGAACTGGAAGCAAAAACGTCATAGGTACATGGGAAAAAGAGACAAGTTCTGAGAAGTCCCAGAATTGATACCCTCAAAAAGCACTGAGGCTGTATATTTGGATATATTCAAGCAATTGAATGCTTAATAGGCAAAGCAAAGCTGTTCTTCTATCTGCTGCCAAAGAATGATGTTGGCAAATGGTAATTAACAAGGAAAACAGCTACATCACCGCATTGCAGACTTGTCAGATAAAGGGGTAGGGATGGTAGAATGCCCTAGGGATCAAATGTACAGGATCAGCAAGAGCAGTCATTCTTGTTGATTTAAAAATCCTTATTTGAATGATTGAGAACTCGCTAACACTCCGTGACTGATGCCAGAAGATGAACAGATGAAAGTATCAGAACTCATTGGTGATATGCCCAGGAGACACACCTGACATGGAATGCTGTTAGCTACACCTGAGCAGGTCTCTGCCTGTTCTGCCACAGTGATCAAATCCTTTCTGTCTTTATGTTTACTTGTTTTATATCAATGAGTCCATCTCGGTTCAAACAAAAGCTGTATATCTGAGATGTTTGACTCGTTCTGCACAGGAGCCAGACATCAGTGATAAGAGTGGCAAACATCATGCACCAGAGCAGGAAAAAAAGTCATAGCTGGTACCTGTCCATGTGTCCAGGGCTACAGACATTTAGAGCTACAGACATTTATTTAGAAATATACTGATCATTACAGTTACTAAAAAAAAATAGCTACTGACTGTGGCTACTGGCACAGGAATGTCTCTAGGTTTGGTGCGTGTCTCGTGGTCCAGTCCCACAAACAGAACTTTAGGTCTTGAAAAAAAGAAGAAACAGCAGTAAATAAAATTGAGGGCCACAAATGTAAAGGATTTCTTGATGTTCTTTGGGTTTTGAGAGATTGCTTTGAAAAGGACTTACTTTCCAAAAGGGCTCTGGCAGTTGTTCTTACGATACATCACATTTGTTTCTCAAGAGCCTCATGCCATATTACTACGCCTTGGTCCATTTTGTTTCTGCTCTTCCACTTTGCACAGGCTGGTATGATAAAATATTTAAAAATTTTGCATCCTTTTTATTTCCAGATCTATTACTCTTGGAATTACTGTCCTTTGGTTCCTCACACCTGGAATAATACTAGTTATCAACAGTAACTTTAGGCATAAATGAGCGTGAAAATGGATCATCTTAAAATACCATTGATTAATTCCTTTCTCTAATACCAGGACAACTTTGTTGGAGTGAACTCAACGCATTATCAAATATTACTCAACGCATTATTGAGTAACAAGAAGCTCAGTATAATATTTAATATTGTTAAACAAACATGAGCATTGGAGTTCAGCTCTCAGCAGTTATATGAACCATTGGCATGAAGTACAGGACAGACAACAGAAGATATCTAGAAATAAACATGGACCCTGTATTCCAAACTTACATATTAACTCCAGGTGACCAGGAGTGTTCTTGCTAACACTGCACAATGCTGCAAGGGAAAATTGCAGAGAGCTTTCAAGGTGCAACATTGCATTCATTGTGCCGAATTTCAGCTTTACCCTCCCAGCTCTTTGCTGTAGCTTTCTGGAGACTTTTTTGGTATGACCTGAGAGCATCTCAAGAGCTGTTCTAAGACATCATTCACCAATACCACAGTTTTTTACCACCTTATGGTTATCCAGAAAATACCTGAACATGTGTTTCTGTCCCACTGAATGCTTTCTTAAGATCTGAAAGGAGATGGATCTTCTCTGACAGAGGGATATAGTCAGGAACATAATTACAGACTGAATTAACAAGCTCTTTCCTCAGATTTTGTTAGGCTAAAGCAGCACAGGCCTGAAAGGTCCAGATTGTTCATCCTAATTCCCATCATTCTCCAGAAATGTGGGATTTTGCTACAACCACCTGAAAACGATCCCAATGCCTAACATTATGACATTTCTAACCTTGCTTTTCTGCCAACCTGGCTTTCCTGCACCATCCTTCAGTAAGAGTTATCCAAATAACCTTTTAATTCCCAAAATAGAGCCTTGATCATTTAAATCACTAACAGAATGCTGGTTTTTACCTACAAAAATATCAGGAACAGACCCAGGAAAATGCAAAAATTTTTTCAACAGCAGCAGCCAATAGAAATTTCATTGTATCAAACTACTCTGTGAACTCATCTCAGTTTTATGTGGTTATTCCTGGAGAACAGAACAGCTTTTCTGGAACACAAGATGCATTGCCTTGGCATTTTCCTGAATGAAAACTGCCTGTAAATATCTTGAGCTTAGACATGTCATGTGCTTTTTTTCAAATGTCTTTAAAAACTCACACTGAGAAACAAAAGGAAGTATTATGCATGTACCTATTTATTTAGTCAAATTTCCAGAAAACCAATCATTGAATTGTTCTTGTTATTCCCATTAGGAATAACACGGAGTTATGGCAAAACTGCCCACCTGAGGAAGAAAAGCAGAGGAGGAAAGGGAACCTTAAGGACTAAGGAAGTGTTTGCAGACCACGTGCTCAGCTCTACCACGTGGGTGCTCGCAAAGCGAAGAGTTGCAAGGCAGCGTACAACATCCAGTTGTGTGGATTGACATCCAGACACTAGGGACATAAATTCATTAAAATGGATCATAGTATTTCCCACTGGGAAGCTACATCACTTTGCACTCAGCAAGAATCCAACCTTAAACTTGTTCGGGATTTTTTGAAGCATCTCTCTGGTTATCCTAGAAAAATAATTTCAATTTTATTCCATGTCCTGGGGCTCTGTGCAAACGGCACATTTCTTCCTGTGTCTAATCTCCTAAATTACTGCCTAATCAATAGGAAATTTTTCTGAGGAGAGCAATGCTTAATTAAGAGATTACTCTTGGGAGGATGTCAGTACAAATGAGTAACTTTCTGAAATGACAGCTCTTGCACATGTTCACCCATGTATTTGGCTGTTTTCTGGATATTGATGAACAGCAGTACCCACAGAAAACCAGAGCAAGACCTAACAAATTCGGGTGCTCAAATCAGCCCTAGATGTCTATATTAGCCATCTCATCTTAATAAAGAGATTTAAAATTAAAATTATCTAATTTTAAGTGAACTGAGTCCTGTCTGGGTGAGTTATTGCTATACAGTATGAACATGCTTTGCTTTTGAACAAATTCTAGCTGAAAAAAAGGCTGTAGAATTAGCCCTGATGACTTTTTTGTCTGATGCCTTGAACTCCTTGTTTGTCATTTGATAAGGAAATTTACGCAAAACTTTTATCTTTTTTGGGTGCTGGAAGGTTCAACCTCTTCAGGACAAAAAAGCCCAGAGTAACAACACAGAATAAATAACTAATATCAAATTAATTTTTGGCAAGGGCAGCTGAAGTTTTGTAATCTTCAGGCCAAATGGAAATCTACAGATGCCAGCTCGAGGGTTAATATTTTACAAGCACAAATAGTGAAGGGTATATAAGCAAATGCTGTTCCTTCAATCTTCCTAGCATTTTTGAGCAATTTTGCTCACATCATAACCTGAAACCATGAAGTGGTTAACATTAATTTCATTTATTTTTCTTCTAAGTTCTGCCAGATCCAGGAATCTGCAAAGAACTGCACGAGATGCAGGTAAGAAAGGACTCATTAGTTCTCTTGGAAGTCTTTGTTCTATCAATTTAATGTCTTTGATACACTTTCACAAACAATTCGTGGGAGCCTGATCCATATTGAACAGAAAGATATGATTGACTTGAAAAGAAACTAAATGAAGAGACATTGGGGAGATGGGTAGGACACTTGGAACAACTTAACTGGGTGAGTAAGTGTGGTGCCATCCCTCTGCAATGCCTTTGTGGTGCATGAACAGATGTTAATGACTCAGGATCTGTTCCTTTCCAACATGGAAAAAGCAGGTGCACTGTGCTTTTGGAAGTTCTGTCTTTTGACAAGTTAATAACTTAGCATTCACAAGAAGAATGTTTGCTCTAATCAAACTGCAGCCGATTGCTTTATTTGCAGTATTTGGTGGTGGTGGTTATGCAAAGGACACATTTGCTAGCCATGAATAGTAAGTCCCAACAGTCTTTTTGAACATCAGAATTAAGTAGCTGCTTACAGAGGTAAATATTGTATTAGAATCATAAAGATCACATGCTTGGGTTCCTTCAAAAAGACAAGCAAACATAAGAGTTGGGTATCTGTAGACAAATGAACAAGAAAGAGTTCAAGTTCTTATGCTCTTAAGTATAAAAGTCGGTTGAATGCTGAACCCTTGTGAAAATCTGGCCCGTGGTAGCCAGAATGTATTTTTTGGGGTCCAGCACAGCCAGTGTGACAGTGAGCATCACTCTTCCCTTTGTTTTTCTTCCTAGACCACAAGAGTCCAATTGCCCATCGCTTCAATGACTTGAAGGAAGAGACATTTAAGGCAGTGTAAGTGAACATTCAGTTTCCGTCTTCTGATTGTTTTTTTGTCTCTCTTGATATTGTCCCAAAAAGGGAAAGTAAGAGACACTGTATGAGCTCACAAGGAGTGTGTATGTGTCACTGAAACATTGAGTTAGCCCCTTACTGTAACTGTGCCAAACCTAGAAATATTTTAAGACCTGCAAATGTCACAATTACTTTCTTGCTCTCCGGGAAAAGAACTCCTTGCAAACCTTGTGAAAAAGCCTCTGTTCCTTCTCTGAAAATAAAATAGGCATGAGGAATACAGGTTTGATATCCTTAGAATGAAGAGAAATTATGCTGCAGAGACATAGCCAGAAAAAACCACAAACAGACCACCAACCTCAAAAAACAAACCTGCGACAGGTTTTCTGAGACAATTCAGTGGTTTTCATTTGAATTTCCAATTCAGTGGTTTTGGGAAAGACAGAGGGCCCTGACAGACACATAAGTACTGAGAGAAGGCAGCTATGATTTGTAACAGTGGCCAAATCCTGCTTAGGTTATGGCATTTATGAGTTTGCTGGTAAAAGTCACAGAAAACTCCAATCACAGTCTTTTCTGGTTTGTTTCTAATTTATTAAAGAGTTCTTTTATTGGGAAAGTAAAAAGGTTATTGGAAAGGTTAAAAACATGTTCAGAAAGGAGGTAAGAAGAAGACAGATGTGGGATCTGGCAGTATGCTCTGCATTGTGTTCTGGTTAACCTTTGTGCATGTCATTTGAACAAACAAGTTTAATTCAGAAGCACCTTTGAAAATATTACCTGATATATTTCTCATTTTGGTATCCCAAACTGTGCTTTGTGTTTCAGTACCATGATAACATTTGCCCAGTACCTCCAGAAATGTTCCTACGAGGGACTGTCTAAGCTGGTGAAGGATGTTGTTGATTTGGCACATAAGTGTGTGGCCAATGAGGATGCTCCCGACTGCTCAAAACCATTGGTAGGCAGTGAATCCTTCAGTACTGTATTTCTCCTCACTTTGTGCAGCTGTCAGGACCACCCTCCCTGAGGACTTATACCTGAACCTTTGAAGTGTGGCTGTTGTCACCGGCTAATGCTCAGATTTTAGTGCTTAAACAAAGAACTTGTTTTTGTCAGGTTCTAAAACTGTGCCTATAAGAAGTGCCTAAATGATCCATGGAGCCATATATTGGAGACCAAACACCATGCTTTGGCACATTCAGCTTAGTTAGAATTGCCTGAAAATAAATGTTAGCATTTTGTACAAAACCCCAGCTGTAAAGTACATGCCTAATTCTAGGTATTAAAGTGACCCAAGCACATGTGGATTTTCACACTGGGGTGACTTGAAAAGGTGTGCATGCTAATTTAAGGCACTTAGTTTATGAGGGTTTGAAAAAATTCCTCTAAAATCAGGTAACAAAAGCAGTTTTCAGGTATTTGGTATCACTGGATGTCTAACAGGTTCAGCTAGACATTAGTTCTCCCTAAAAATTTCCCAAGCTGCTCATCGAGTAGAATTCCAAATCCTGCTTCAATTAATCTGAAAATTCAGTTTAGTCAGATTATAAGTAAAAGGGAATTATTGTCTTGCAGAGAGTATTTTAAATTATAATTAGTTTTTTTCGGTAAAGTGTTGGAAACATTTTGGTATCGGACTACATAAAATAAAACTTTATAAAACTATGTGAAAAGCAGCAGATTATTTTGATTTATGGTGTAAATCTTGTTCAGTGAAAATGTATTTACTATTCAGCCTGGGTTTTCTTTGCAGATGAATAGACAATACATTCCACTGTCTATAAACAATAATGCTGACCCTCGGCATCTCCCTTACAGCCCTCCGTTTTCCTGGATGAAATCTGCCAAGTTGACAAGCTCCGCGACTCATATGGTGAGATGGCTGACTGCTGTGGTAAAGCTGATCCCGAAAGAAATAAGTGCTTCCTGTCCTTCAAAGTTCACCAACCAGACTTCGTTCAACCATACCAGAGACCAGCTGCTGATGTGATATGCAAGGAGTACAAGGATGAACGGGTGCAACTCCTGGGAAAGTAAGGAAAATAGCCACTTCTACTTTCTTATCGTGATCACATTTTCTCATTTCATGCGAGAGCAGGTTTTTGCATTTGAAACAGGGGTTGAGGGTCACATTTTATAAATCTCGGATGACTTTTCTTCCCCAAACCTGCTGAAAACTCGCAGTGTTTCTAGTATTGATTTAGTAACTTACTTGCTTTAGCCTCTCACTACTCTTGGTGTAATTGGCAAGAATGAAGAAAGAAAACAGTAAAAAGAACAAAAATTGGCAGTAAAATCTTGGCGAAAGGGCCGTGGAGGAATTCTTCACCCTGAAAATCAGAATTTTCAAGTATTGGACAATACATTTTTAAAAAGCAGGTATACATCAAACTGGATGGTTGACAACATCAGGAGCTTACCCTTCACTCACAGTTACTGAGTTCTGCCTTAGGAAGAGTGAGATTTAGAAGAGCATTTCCTATCAGTAGGCGTTATGTCTTGAAAGTAGATTACTAAAGTAGATTTCTAAAGTCGATTTCTAAACTAGAAAAAACGTTAGAGAAGCTGTAAGAGGTTTAAGGCCATTTACTATTGTCACTGGAACATGGAACTTCTGCTTTCCTTTTCCTTCTAGTTTCATCTATAGTGTTGCAAGAAGAAACCCCTACTTGCACGCCCCGGCGATCCTGGGTCTGGCTGCTGAGTATGAAAATGCACTTAAAAGCTGTTGCCCAGAGAGTGATGTTGGTGCTTGCTTGGATGCAAAGGTACAGCACATTTGTCTCTGTGGACAAACACTAAGCAACTGAGTGACAAACAGGCAGAATTTTCCTGTCTATGCAAATCTTTGCATGAAGAACTTGAAGAGACAGGTCAGGATTAATCATATCCATTGAATGTAATCAGTTTAATGTGACAATGTGTGTCCCGTTACCACAGGCAGCTGTCATCAAGGAAAGAGCCAAGCATATAGGAGTGAAGCAGAAGCATGGATGTCGAATTCTTGAGAAGTATGGTGAGAGGACTTTCCAAGCAAGGTAAGTTCCAATCACTTGTTTTGACAAAATGTAGGCTTGTCAGCCTGTGAGTGAGACCTAGGAAAAAGCTCAGCTGTGAAAGTTGCAGAGCAATGAAACCATCTCTGGAGCCACTCCAGGAGATGCAGAATTAACTGTTAGAGTGACACTCAGAACTGGAGATTACAGTGTGTTTAATCCACACTTTTGCCAAAGCTGTACCCCATTCCAATGCCTACAGCTTTCAGTGATGGACACATCCATAATCAGCAAAGTGAGGTGCTAGTTTGAACCTTAAGCCAACCAAAAAGTCAGATTTGGCAGAATCACAGTTGTTAAAACATTTGTTTGTAAGATAAAGAAAAGCTTTTACAATTAATAAGTGGATCACCTGTCTGGGCACAGAGATGTGCTTTCGTTCTGTGGCCAGTCTGATACACTAACATTACCGAGGATTATCTTATAGACATAGTCAGCTTTGATTTAAATGTATAATCAGGACTATATCTATCCGTGCCAAGTAATCTGGAGCGCTTTCCGGTCGCTCAAGAGTGATGGGAATTCTAGGGTGTGATTCTTACAGTTCAGGCAGAATGGAAGAACCACAAACTTGTTCCTTTCTGGCTTTACTGGTGCAGATGTTGATGCCCTTTTTTTTAGTCACCAGAAATTAGATGAGAAGAATGAGTATTTTCTTGAAACAATCCTGATCTACCGTATCACATGTTAGTGACTTGCAAGGTTTCTGTTCCCTACAGTGCTCTAAAACAAGTGTCTTTTCCCCCTTTTCTACCCAGTAAACTTGCTCGTATGAGCCAGAAATACCCCAAGGCTCCATTTGCAGAACTTGTTAAGATGGTCCATGATGTGAAGGATGTCTACAGAGAGTGCTGTGAAGGGGACATGGTAGAATGCGTGGATGACTGGGTAAGCTCACTCACTATTTTAAAACAACATTTACATATTTGAAAAATGTTTAGAAAGATAGTAATTTGTGCAGCTACTCATTCACAGTCCAGGGAACTTAAGCTTGTACTCAGCACTGCTGGAAGGTTCCTCAAGCACTGAAAAGCTCAGGATCAGCACAGCTGACTGTTACTGGAAGTAGGTTTTAGCACAGCTCTGGATCTAGCCCTGTCTGATCATGAGGACAAGGGGCTATTGCTTACAGTCTAGCAAGCATGTTTGGCTGAAATCAGAACATTTATCAGGGAGGTTGTTTGATGGTATTTATTCACTTCAATTCAATCATAAATAAAGCAAAAGAAAGCAGAGGCAAAAAGGCTGTGATTTTTTCTCCTGTCCTGTCAAGTGTAGTGCCATTAATCCAGCTTTCCTGTAGTGCCAATGAATGCTAGAGAACAGATTAACAAACCTCTGTAATAGTGAGATGATTTCAGTATTACCTGGCTGACTGAAACTTGGACACACTTATTGAGCCAGCTGGTTCCAGTGCTCTAAGGTTTTATCATGTTTTGTCCTCTACCAGAGCTGGGCATCTTGTCAGGACTGACAAGATCTGTCACGCATCCTTGTGACAGAGCACTCAGTGATGTGCCCTGGCTTTTCAGAGTTTGTATTCTCAGAGTTTCTAGGATCAGGGAGGGAACCATTCACCCTGCACATCATGTTCAGCACACACAGGGCATCCTCATGCCCCAGTTACTTCTCTTTGTATGAAGACAGCATTTTTTTAGGAAAGTGCTAAGTAAATAGATGACCTGAATGAAAAGGGAAGAGTCTGAAGCAGAGAGAGCAGATTCATTAATCTGTCTTTAAATAATTATTTCATAGCTTGTCTGATACTATGTTTTAATTTTACAGTCTGAGCTCGTGACCTCTTTGTGCTCTAAACAAGATGTTTTCTCAAGCAAAATCAAGCCTTGCTGCGAGAAGCCAGTTGCGGAAAGGACCAAGTGCATCATGGAGGCAGATTTTGATGACAAACCTGACAATCTTCCTTCACTAGTTGAAAAATACATTCAAGATAAGGAAGTGTGTAAAAGATATGAGCAAAACCATGACGCATTCCTGTCAGAGTAAGTAGTGCCAACAGCATTCCAAGCTCATTGTCCACCTGAGGAAATGTCCTTGTTATTACTGCACTGTGCTTGATGAAAGCAGCACATTATTCAGGAGCTCTATCTGCTCGTGTGCCTTTCAGGTTTGTTTATGAATATGCACGAAGACACCCAGAGTCCTCCACACAGCTGGTTTTGAGGCTTACTAAGGGATATGAAACACTCCTGGATAAGTGCTGCAAGACAGACAACCCTGCTCAGTGCTACGGAAACGCTGTAGGTGCAAAGTTTTGTTTGCAGATTACTAGAATGCTTGATTGATACCTGTCATGAAAGAATTGGGGTGAGAAGCTCCTACAGAAGAGCAGACAGAAAGCTTTTGAAGACACTAATCCCTGGGGAAGTTAATGTCCTGGTGGAAGATGAAGCAGTCCATGACCCATGGCAAGGATACAGGGTTATCTCAGATCACAGAGTAATTTCACTGGTCACATTACAGTATTTCAGACTAGCCTCACTCAACTGTCTGACGCCTCTGTATCTCAAAAGTGATTCTACGTATCCTGAGGCTTACAATTAATAGCTCAGTTATTCTCTGAGCTCCACTGCCTATACCGAGTATGGCTGCTCATGGATTGTGATGGGAATGTGCATGGCCAGCACACAGAGACCCCTCAACTTAAGTCTGATCTGCAACTCAGTCACACACAAGACACAGCCTAAGTTGAGTCCCTGAGAGCTTGGGCCAAGAGATGTTCCCGTCATGGATGATAATAATTTGAAATATTTACTTGATTTAAACAAATAAACATAACCCTCCCCACCCCATTTAGAAAATAAGTCCAACAGGTAATTAGTTTAAATTAAATTTTAAAAATGTGGCTGCCTTTTTCAAGGAAATTTCTGTTAGAACGTAAGACCCACAAGGGAGTCAAGTCCTGCCTACACTATCCTGGCTATACAGAAGTGATCAACCTTGTAAAATGAGTATTTTGTAGTTAATGAAGCTTAGAAGAGGTCAAAAGTTACATTTGTATGAGTGTTACCAGCAAGTCCTGCTTTTAATATTACTAATAAATTTGTACTTGTTTGCAGCAAGAGGAACTGAACAAGCATGTCAAGGAAACTGAGGATGTTGTGAAGACAAACTGTGAGCTGTTCACTACCCACGGCGAGGCAGACTTCCTTCAAGGGTGAGCAACTCCTGATAAATATTCTGGAGCGTAATGAACTACACTGGTCGCTTTGGGCAGATTGATTTGATCTTCACTTCTATTTTCCCTTCAATGCGCTAGATGTGCTCACATTTGAAGAATGCTCTACTAACAGTCCTTTTGATTTGACTTTGTCAGACTTCTGGTCCGCTACACTAAGAAAATGCCTCAGGTACCAACCAAAACCTTGCTTGAAATCGGGAAGAAAATGACAGCTGTTGGCCAAAAGTGCTGCAGTCTTCCTGAGGAGAAACGCATGTCTTGTTCTGAGCACTATGTGAGTACATGGATTTATTCTTCTCCCTTCTTCTCTTGGAGATTTTTCCTGTTCGCAAAAATACTGAATTCTGGTGAGATAGCAAACACAGTGATTTTTCATAAACACCACACTAAGCATCTACCTAACAGAATTCCAAGTCTGTTCATTTTTTAACATATGTGAGAGCCTAAATAGCTATCTGATGGTATCTTGTGAAAATTTTAGTTAAACTTCGCTTTCCCTCAGAAAGCAGAAGTTCATAGAATCAGGAATCGTAGAACCATAGAATGGTCTGGGTTGGAAGGAACCTTAAAGAGCATCCAGTTCCAACACCCTGCCATGGGCAGGGACACCTTCCACTGAACCACGTTGCCCAGAGCTCCATGACTGAGACAGTTGCAGGTTGCATTTGGAAAAGCTAAATCGTGTCTTAAAACCCTCAAACCTACTGATTGTAGCCCAATGCCCAGACTGTTTGCAGAGGAAGAAATGCCTGATTCCAGAAATACCTATTTATTTTAAATTTTAAACACATGCCATTTCCCTGCAGGTGTTAGATCCAATAGCTTCCACTTCCAGCTATGCTCTTGTAACACAAACATCACCTAATTCCTGTGTTTTTGGGAAGATGTAACTCACCTTTGCCCTTTTCTTTTCAGCTGAGCATCGTCATTGAAGATATGTGCAAGAGACAGGAGAGCACCCCTATAAATGACCAGGTTTCACAGTGCTGCAACGAACTCTACTCTTACAGGAGACCATGTTTCACTGCCATGGGTGTAGATACCAAATATGTGCCTCCACCATTTGACCCCATGATGTTCAATTTTGATGAGAAAATGTGCAGTGCTCCTCCTGCTGAGCGCGAAGAAGCGCAGCTGACGTAAGCTCCAAGAAATACCTTGTAGGAAAGCTTTTTAAGTGTAGCACTTATGAGGGTGCAGAAGGAAGCTACAAACACCTTGTTTTGTCATCTGACTGGGGCTTCACTAGTGACAGAGAAAACCAGATGGAACTAGGTGTTTGCACTGACCTGGTCAGCGTATAAAATCATGTAGTTTGGAAGAAGAAAAATAGAATTTTTCTTCACATAAAACCACTCTCTTAACTGACCAGTTTCATGTAGGCCCACTGCCAGTGCAAGTCTTGAGATGTACTTAATTAAGACGACATACAGATGATTTCCCTCAGTCTTTCCCCCCCGTAACTGAGTTAACACAAAACAAACAGATGGTTGTGTTAGGCTGGGAGTTTGGAATCACCAACAGGCACAGGCTCACCTAGGCATGACAAAAAAAACCCTCATAAGTGAGCTGTGCCTGGGGGGAACGGTGTCTTGTAAACTGGGGAATCTGACTACAGCAGGCAACATTAATTGTGTCTTGTGCCTTTGTTTTCAGATTGCTTGTCAACCTCATCAAGCGCAAGCCCCAGATGACAGAAGAACAACTAAAGACGATTGCTGGAGGTTTCAATGCCATGAAGGAAAAGTGCTGCAAGCAGTCAGATGTTGACGCGTGCCTTGGGGAAGAGGTACTTTCTATTTCCTTTTTTTAAAAAACAAAACAAAAAACCACACACACACACACACACACAAAAAAAAAAAAAAACGAACCCCAAACCACATATACAGGAACCTGGAAACTGTGCACTAGAGAGTGGTTCTGCAAAGTGCTATGGTCACTTGTCCATATGCCCTTACAATAAATGTGCAGAGCTTAATGGATATCTTGGCTGCACAGATCATAATCGCTGAAAAATTTCACATGGAGAGGTTGTTCTGGAGGTAATTTAGGCAAACCACCTGCTCAAAGCACATCTACATCCTACATTAGATGAAGTTCTTTAGGGCCTTGTCAGAAGAGCTGAATATCTACAAGCTACAGTTGAAAAATACCCATGTGCAGAATTTAAACTTTATCTCTAGCATACATAAATTTCCTTTTGTGCTACAGATCCTTACAGAACTCTGGGATTACCAGTAAAAAGTGCATCTGGATCAGTTCTCAGAACTGCCTAGCAATTACAGATATATTCAAAGTTCGGCTGATCACGTCACAGAAAAAGTTTATCTGGAGCCATATTGCATTGCCAGGAAGTATAAATCACAGTTTCTAGTAGCAACTGCTTTATAATGTAGGGCATAGAAGTATTACTAATAGCTTAAACTGCTTATTAATTGAATTATTTTTATTTATATCCAAAGTATTGCATAGGTAAATATATTGGGAAGACATAGGAAAGAATTATTTTGACTCTAATCCATTCCAAAAGTTTATTTTCTGCTTTGGCAAAATTGAAAGATACCCAACGTCCAGGGGCACATGGATTCTAGGGTCAGGAAGTACCATTAGAATTATCCTTTGAACCATAATTCAGGCACAAGTTTAAGTTTCGAACAGTTCCTTCTCAAGCGCAACCTATTTTGCTCCTTGCTTGCTCTCTCACAACTGTCTGTGTTCCTTTTCCTAGGGTGCTGCCCTAATAGTCCAGAGCAGAGCCACATTAGGAATTGGTGCTTAACCTAAGGTAGGTAACAGCAATAATGTACATATACCTTTGTCTGTCAGTCTGTCTGCCCCTCCCTGCCCACTGTGTCTGAGAAAACACAATAAAGATGCTCTCAGACCTGCCAGGTTCAGCAGAAAGGAAGGAATTGACCTTTATTGTTTACATTATCTCATTCTTATACACGTCCCAACTCCACAAGGGATTGGAGAGCATGTTACTTCCTTCTCAATCCCACTGGAGAAGAAAGGTGCTCATCAAAGCTCTCATATCACAAAAGGAATGAAAAACAGAAAATACCGTTAAGTAAACATTGGCTATTATTTACATGAAACTGTGTGAAAAAATCTGACTCCAAGGTTAAAAACAGAAGGCTTACAAAAACCAGGGCAACAGCCCACCCTTCCATCCACTTAACTTTTTTATCCCCAGAAAGCATCCAGCTTCCCTTTAACCACCACTTCTGCTTTCCCTGATGTTTTACCATCTGCCACTGCACAGGGCACAAAAAATTGAATTACTACCAGTATGCTGCAATTTTACAAAATACTCCCTTTTGTCTCTCCAATCTAGGTTGCCAGTGGGAAAAATATGAAGAAAAAAACCCTTCTGTGTAACTTCTCCCACCCCTTACTCCTTTTCCTTTGGTACTGAATGAATATTTCATGAATCTTCTGTGTTTCGTCAAACTATGTGCTTTTCAATTCCTCTACTTAAAAAAAAAAAAAGAAGAATAAATAAAGGCTTTATAAAATTGCACCTGTCTTGTCTGCTGGTGACTACCACAAGGCAAAGCTCTGCAGTGCTCCCTACACCAAATGGCTACTCTAAGTAGGATATAGGGGAAGAGAGTCTATATTTCAGATTTTTTTTCTGTTTATTGCTCTTGCAAAGTTTGTATGAAAGAATATGAAAGGTAGTAAGTCATTTAGCTAGACTTTAACACCCTGATTCAATTGCACATTGATTTTAGGCTTTACTTCAGCCATTATAATTACACGTTAAGAGAAGTTTCAAAGGTACTGTTCAACCTAAATAAGACAATTAGCAAGGAGGTCTTCTACAAAAAAAGATTATTTTTGCACCAACCACAAATCAAGCATCTCTTCATTTGCAAAGAGTTGCAAACAGCCCTGCTTTAAGACATTTTTAATATCTTAACTTGTTTTTAAAAAAATGTTTTCAATTTTCTCCTGAAAAGCTCACCACCTAAATCATGCCCTTCACTGCAGGAAACTCCCCAGAGAGACATTTCCTAGTCCTATCCCAACAAAGCAGTGTTTTTTTCCAGGACATACTTAATTTCATTTCGCAAACACCCTCCCCCCCACCCCCAGTCTTGACTTCAACACGGCCCCTTGCACTGTTAGAAGGGCCCTTGTGCAATGAAGCATTTCGCCAGGGCATGTTTCTTGGCCTTAAGAAGCTTTGTGCCTGTAGTTCCTGAACCGGGAGTACTGTCCAGGGTGTAGGATGAAATATTCAGAGATACTGGGTTGAAAATTGAACAGAAAGACTCACCAATCTTGTTACAATTGAAAGGTTTGAACATTCAGCCACTGTAAGTCACAGCTACATACTGGTTGAGAGGGTTGATATGACCCTGAGGCACTCAGAAACATCAAGATTCCAAGTTTTGTGAATTTGAGGAACAATACTTGGCACTTACAGTTAAGCTTGTTCCCTTAGTTAAGGGAACACCAATTTCTTATAAAGACCATTCCCATATCTAATTCATGCAAAAATCTGACAGTCATTCCCTGCAGCGAAAACCAACCTGCTGTAGGACAGTGAGACCCTAGCTAATTAGCACAAATTAAGCCTGTTGGAAGAAGGGTGTCAGGGAAGATTCTGAGGTACAGAATTTAGCATCAGGCCCACAAATCTGTCTGTAGGGTTTCTCATTAAATTTCCAGCTGATTCCCACAGCATTCCACATCACAATTCTTACGTGTGCTTGTTCCTTTCCTGTCACAACTGGTGCAGCTTTTCAATTGACCAAATCCAAAAGCGAAGCAGGTTAAGGATTCCATTAAGCTTTAGTAATGGAAAATGTGTTTATAATTCTTGTGTCTGTCATTTTGCTGTCTCCAGAGAGAGACAGAATCAATAGAGAAATTATTTCCAGGCTGCATTTATCATTTATTGATGCTGAAAAAAGGAATTTGTCAAGAGAATAAAACTGAGTCAAATACCAATACACCAAAAATTTGTGAAAACAATTTTGTTGGATCCCACTCCCATTGCTACAATCCATAGGCACTCATCTGTTTCCCTTGCACGTCACAGTGTCTTTCAGTTGGCATAAAGACAGACCTGTACAACCAAGTTGCAGCCCTTAAAGCAGCATCTCAAGCTGTAGAGTTGACATAGTTTTGAAAATTACTTCCCAAGAGCTCTCGGTCCCATGCTGATCAATATTCCTTCTATTTCCAGGGCTCTCTTTTGGGCTGGGGCTTTCCACGGCTGATAATTTTTGCCCACCTGGATTAGTTTCTAATGAACTGAATTTCCTTTTTCTCTTGCAGAGTCTGAGTTGAGAAGGAGAGGGACCAAGCACCATCTGCAGCCGTACCCAAGACTGGCACTAACTGTTCTTTAACCACTTCAGCGTTGCCTGAAGAGGTAGGGAAGCCTCCCCCTGGTTCCCTGGAGCTTGTTTAAATCTCTGCTACCTGTGGGCAGAGAGAGCCAGTTCCCTGTCTTGCCCGCAAGTGCTGAGCAAGCAGGTCACTGCAACCCAGGCTTGCCTCGTGCTGAGATAACCTGTTTGGACAGCCAGCCCCAGGGGTTCACTTGGCCAGGCCACCACGCCTCCGGGTGCCAGATAAGCCGAGGACAGGTTGTAAATGTCACCCTTTGTACTCTCTCATGTCCAGTTCAGTTGCAATGGCCTGCAGTGGGATTTGGAACAGAGATAAAAGCAGGAGCTTTTATCTCCTGCTAGGAGGTTAAGGGGAGGGTGAGTCAGAGAGCGTTTAAACTTGAGGAATGTCTTCTTCCACCCCAGATGTTGTAGGTTCAGTTTATGCTCTTAAATCATCTGGCAGATACGGTTTGCTTCCCAAAAAAGGGCGTGTTGTGTTGGTAACGAACATATACACGTCAGCCTCTACAAACATCCCTCCTTTAAAGCTTTCACATTCGGAATTGGGTTGCAGATTCCCCTCCCAATAGCCAGAGCCCCCCAGGATCAATTATTAATTCCTTCCTCCTTCTTAGAGGATAATAACGACGTCGTTCCAGACTCTCCAGAAGACATTCATTGCACGGTGCACAGAAAGTGGGAGAGCCTCTCTGGAAATGATCCTCACCTAAGGCAGGACAAGGTTGTATTCAAAGAAACCATTTCATTGTGGTGTGAAGGGAAGCATCCTACAGCATAGAAGCAGAGACGCAGCTCTCTTGCTCGAGGCCTGCTGGCACCAGCACCACTCTCTGAATTAGACTGGGGCTTCAGCTCCCAAACAGAAGGATCAGTCCTCCAAGTCCAAAACAGGGATCAACTTTCTCTATTTTTTGTACTATCAGAAATGTTTGTTACAGAAGAGGTGGCCTCTGAGGCAACCCATAGGTCCTAGAGTTACTGGAATGTTTCCTTTCTACTCCGTGGGACAAGTGTATTTTGTTTTTGCCACGGTTCTGGAATTAAAAGGAAGAGAAGGAGTGGGGCAGGGTGGAAATGTGAGTAGTGAAACTCACAGGGTACAACTCTGTCCTCATGTCTCAGGGGTGACCAAAGTGCACTTCAGAGGGAACCTGGACATCCCACACAGAGGAGTCCTCCTGGGACACCTGGCAACTCCTTCCTGACTGCCGGAAAAGCAGTGAGGAAGGAAAGGTGTTTCGCTCCCAGCCCAGTGACTCGGAGGAGCCACGGGACAGCGGGATTTGCCGCCGGCTTTACGGCAGCACGGAGCTGTGCGGGGCCTGGGCGCGCTGCCACTGGTACTGCCAGAGGCTATCCTGTCTCCTGAGCCAGCACGCTCACACCCCCACAGAGGACACTCCCCAGCACAAGGACTCCAGGAAAAGCTGTCACTTCCCATCAGAACCACAGGCCACACAAAGCACCTCAGAGTGACTGAAAGCAAGAGAGAAAACAGACATGGACAGACCTTTCTGTTCCCTGACGGGAAAAGAATTCTGTTCCCTGAGCGGGACCCTTTGAGCGAGACGAATTATGGATTGGATTACACCCCGTGCAGCTTTTAAATGTCCCCCAGCCAAACGATGGCTGGGGAACAAGAGAATTGCCAAAAATTGCCTGGTTTGCATGAAACAAGTCACACTCTGTGTGGACAGTCTGTGTCCGCGGAGACACAATAAAGACGCTCTTACACCTGCTAGGTTTAGCAGAAAGAAGCAAAGTGACGACGGTTTATTGACACTACTTTATTCTTATACACATTCCAATACTTAAGTAAACATCGGCTCTATTTACATAACTGTGTGAGAAAATTTTTGACTCCAAGGTTAAAAACAGAAGGCTTACAGAAAAACAAGGCTTTAGCAAAAACCCAGGACAACAGACAGTCCATACATTTATAAAGCCTTTTAAAACTAACAGGCTCTGGACTACAGGTAGAGTCAGAAAAGAGGTTAAGAGATGCACTTTTGGCAAAATACATCCACTCAGGAAATCATCTCCAGGTCCAACAGAAGTTCCTAAGCGATTCTGATATAACTGGCTGTTGGCAGGGCTGAAAAGAGCAATTCTTGCCATCCAACTCCCCAGCACAGCCAAGGAATCACAGAATCATCAGCAGCAATGAAGTGGACGATTTGGATTTCCTTCCTGCATTGCCTCCAGGCCACACCCTCCGGAAAAGATTTGTTGAGTAGACAGGTAATGAGGTTTTAAACAACACACCCCTGCCACAGCTTGGGGTTTGAGGCCCAGGTTCTGTGAGTGTCACACTGCCCTGAGCGACCTGAAGGGAAAACCTTCCCTCTCTCCAGAAGCTCCCAAGGAGACCCTAAAAGCCAAGCANGGAAGTGACCAAAGCCAGGTTGGATGGGGCTCGGAGCAACCTTGTCTCGTGGGAGGTGTCCCTGCCCATGGCAGGGGGTTTGAAGGAGATGAGATTTAAAGCCCCTTCTAACCCATACCAGCTGGGGATTCTGTGATGATCATGCATGTGGAAATAGTCTTTGCCCATCTACCTCTGTGTTAACAATACTTGCAGCTCTTCAAAGAAATTCTGTGTCCAAAAATTTGTCTTTTATCTTCCTGATGCTTACAGCATATTTAAAAAAAAAAAGAAATCAGTAAAATACCTGTAATAACTGGAATTTTCCCCTTCATTCTACAGTTCTGGAGTTGATTTTGTTTCAAGCTTTGTAGATTTATTTTAGATTGTATTACCATTTTGATGGTAATTATCAATGCGGTAAAAATGTGGCGGGGGGGGGTACCTCATTCAGCCTTTCCCCAAGACCCCTTGGGAGCTGGGAGTGGGAGAGAGCTTACACAGCACAGAGGGGTGCAGAAATAACAGGATAACAGCTGAACTTGGGATTTTCCAGTCACCAGTCTGTTCCAAAGTCATCTTCTGCACAGCAATCACCTTTGAGCAATTTTTAAGTAGATGAGGTCAGTGTGCACAACAGAAAGCCCAAGGAGTGTTTAAACTTCTTGTGTGAGGCGTGATAAGTAGAAAATGCCTATTTGTCTAAATTACATGGGGGAAAAATTTTCAAGGCCTTCCTTTGCAATAACATGGCCAGTTCATCATCCTGAGCAAATAATGGCATGTCTAATTATTGTGGGAATATTCCCAAAGGGTTAATGTGAAATCTGACAGTAAAAGGGTTTTGATTAACCAAGAATCGTTTGGGGGAGGATAAAAGTAACTCTTTCCCCTTAATTCTTTCTGTCTTTCACAGATAAAGCAAACTCACCCCAAGCCCCTGCCAAAATCTGACAGAATGAACTGGAGAACAATCATTTATGTTGTTTTACTGGTGAGCCTTTCAGTAGCCAAAGCCCTGCCTAGAGCTTCCCGGGATGTAGGTAAGGATCTCTCTCATCTTTTTTCTCTATTTCTTGTTTAACACTGCTGGCTGACTTGGCCCACGTGGCTGTCTGGTGGCTCACTTAGCCACACTTGGATGTGGGGATTTTCTTAAGGGACAAAGGTGTACAGCAAAACTGTCCCTGGATAAATCTGGTGTGATCAACCTCTTAATTCCTTGAGAATCTCTGTGGTGTGCAGGATGGGCAGGGAGTGCACAGAAGGGATATTTTCCCTGCCTACTGACACTAGAGCTACAAAATAAAAAGGTATTTGATAAAGCATTTACTTAACATTTTTACTGAAATCATCTTGTTTTTCAGAGGGAAAAACAAGCATTGGTCAACGTTTTTCTCAGCTGCACGAGAACAATTTTAAAGCCATGTAAGTTGTCCAGGTAAAGCAAATTTGCTGCCATTGCACACCCTGGTCATTGGGAATGAGTCCACCAAGTCCCACTTGGGCCTGGGGTGATAAAAATCCTGTCACTGCCTCTCACCTGCAAGGCCTGTAATGAGTTGTTAGGAGGCCAGGAGCAGGTCTAATGGAGCATGTTCCTCCCGCAGTGCCCTGATCATGTTTGCCCAGTACGTGCCAGGAGTGACGTTTGGGAGAGCAGCCAGGATGGCCGAGCGGGTCACAGCCCTGGCCAGAAGCTGTGCGGCGGCAGCCAGGGACAGCCCCGACTGCCTGAAGCCTCTGGTAAGCTCAGTCATGCTTCCAGTGTGGCAAACCTTCCCAGAAGTCACTTGTCATTGCAGAGCCCTGGCACGAGTTATTCCAGAGGCGTGAATCCATTACTATCAGACATGACCTCCCCCCGCGTGCAGGTTTGGCTCATGGACTCTTTCTTCCATCTATAAAGGTGAACTTCTAATTTTTCACAGGACAGGATTTTCTTTGATACAATATGCCAGGAGAAAAACCTTCCCAGGACTGCTGACTGCTGTGCTAAAGAGGATTCTGAAAGAAATGACTGCTTCCTCTCCCTGAAAAATTTCTCGCAAGGCTTCATCCCTCCTTTAGAAAGGCCAGATGCCGAAGCTGCCTGCAGAAACTACTCACAACATCAGCAGCCATTAACAGCATAGTGAGTAATAAATCCTAGATTGGATGCCTGGATGTGACAGTTATGGGCTGGAGGCAGCAAATGCAGCAGCAACCACAAAGTCCAGCCTAAGAGTCTCTCTCATACTAATGTTTCTTCCTAACGTGAATTGCTCGTGTAATTTATCCAACTGTAATTGCCGTTCTGCGAGGCTTGTTGTGCCACCTGCTGCTTTGGCTGTATCTCCAAGTGACATTATTCTGGCCTGGTTTATTGTAGTCTGTGTAAAGAACTCACCTGAAACCAAGGGCTTCCCTTTAGTCATTAAAAGCCCAGCAGGAGCTGTGCAGCCTCTAAGCCAGAACTGGCAGGATTTGAGACTTCAATTTCCAGGAGAACATTAGCCTCATCAAAATTTTCTGGGATAAACACCACACTGTGGAACTGTTTGATATGTCAGGAAAACAATATCTTAAGTAGCTTTTACCATTTTGCTACTTTTGTAATTTTAGTATCAACTGAAACTAAAGCTGTTTTTCTCTGGTTTCAGTTTTACCTATGAAATTTCCAAAAAGCATCCCTTCCTGCCCGCCCCAACAATCCTGTCAGCCGCTCTCCGGTACGAGGAGATGATGAAGAGGTGCTGTGGAGGTGCAGAAGGCCCCTATCAGCACCTGGAGGAATGCTTCCACACACAGGTACTCCATCACAGGGGTTTGGATTACTGACGTGCAACTGCGCAAACACTGAGGGACAAATAGCAACATTTCTTTCTTAACATCTGAGCCTGATACTGGAATTTACCTTGCTAAGCACAAACCAAAATCAGACTGCCCTGGAGCTCCCTGGTGACCATTTCCTCCTCTGTGCTAAAAGCACTGAACTGTTGTCTGAAGGGTTCTGCTCTCTTTTCACAGACCACTTAATAAATGCTGGTGACTAAACAGCAAGCACAGTAGTTGCTTGCAAATTGTACAGCATTTTTCTTTCACTGTTAAAAAATTAAATACTGTCACCACTGTGGTTTCTGTGTGAACTATTGTATTTTCTTCCACTTTCATGGCTGCATTTTCTTTCTATCAGGCACCAAAGGTGGTGAAGCCAGTAAGAGAAGATGCCCTGAGGCAGGAACACACGTGTGGAATCCTGAAGAAGTTTGGAGAAAGGACCTTAAAGGCTCTGTGAGTTTTCCCTGTGTTTATTATTATTTTGTAATAAAGCTGTGAGTGCCTCCTCAGTGACTCTGAAGTACCAGAAGTACCAGCCCTGTCCTTTTTGTGTGCAGGTCACCATCTAACAAGGAAGGCAGATTAGGAATTCAGATTTGTGTGTGGCAGCATCGCCATTTCCTTACAAACTACTGTGAGATTCCAAAATCTAAACTGAAGTCTGAACTAATCACATCTCTCTGTGATGAAAGTTAGACCTCTCCACGCAAAAATAATGATGGCTAGCACAATCTCCCACAGGAAATATAAACAATAATTATTTTCCTTCCCTGTAGGAAACTTACCCAGATAAGCCAGAAATTCCCCAAAGCTGATTTTGTCACTGTTCACAAACTTGTGATGGACGTGGCTGACATGCACAAGGACTGCTGCGGTGGGGACATGCTGGACTGCCTGCGGGACAGGGTAAAGCCCTTCCATCACTGTATGGCTGCAGAAATTTAATGCTTTTGTTGTTACTGTTTCCAGATTTTTTTTCCTCCTCTGCTGTATGGATTGCTCTGCCAAACTGGAATTTAACTCTTCGGTCTAACAGTCTGGTTGATTTTCCCAACTGGCTTTTCTCACTGTGTGTGAAGCCATTTAAAAGGCCATAAAAATCACCTTCTCTGTCTCTAAAATTGAGATAAAAACACTGATTAAAAAAACCAAACTAACAAACCAAAAAAACCACCACAATCTGGTAAAATTTCCTTCTTTCCTTTTCTGTTTACAGGAAGACATTCTGCAGTATGTCTGCAGCAACCAGCACATCCTGTCCAGTAAGATCCAGGAGTGCTGTGCACAGCCCCTGTTACAAAGGAGCGAATGCATTGTTCATGTGGAAAATGATGACAAACCTGCAGACCTGTCCCCCCACATCAGGGAGTTTATTGAAGACAAAGGAATATGTGAACGTTTTGCCCAGGAAAAAGACACACTCTTAGCCAGGTAG
Source organism: Platysteira castanea (assembly GCA_013397175.1). Lineage (NCBI taxonomy): Eukaryota > Metazoa > Chordata > Aves > Passeriformes > Platysteira > Platysteira castanea. The sequence goes on from VYXC01008065.1 coordinate 226,680, forward strand.
CACAAGGCTTCCTCTGTAATTCTCCCTGTTTCACCAGACAAACCCGCCCTGAAATGTCCTTGCGGTTCTTCCCATCCCTGGCCTCCCAAGGGCAGTGGTTTTGGCTTCTCCCTAATTCCTGATCTTCCCCATACTGCAGGTTTCTGTATGAATACTCCAGGAGACACCCAGAATTTTCTGCCCAGATGCTTTTAAGGATTGGCAAAGGCTACGAGGACCTGCTGCAGGAGTGCTGCAGGCCCAGGGCTCCCAGTGGCTGCCGCAGCAGAGGGGTGGGTGCTAGTGGGCCCTGGGGCTCCTCACAGCACGTGGAGGGGGTCAGACATGTCACCCTATCACTAAAGCCAATATCCCTGCTCCAGGGCCACAGCTCTTGTAATAATCCCAGCAAACATTGCAAGGTCTGACTGATTCCCATATGGAAAAAGCACCAACAGAGCCTTCATTTGTGAAACAATTTAACACGGATGGATGGGAGGAAAGGGATGGAGCTAACACTGCCACTTCTGTTAGCTCTGCTCCCTTTCGGGCTCCTGACCAATGCCAGTTCCCCCTCCCAAATGTAAGAAGTACTTATGGTTATTGCCTGAGATCAGGACAGTGGCCTTGTAATACCTGAAGTCAGAAGCTGCCCTGTGTCTCAGACCTGTGCAGAAGCCACACAGAATTCAGTAGGTCATGGCAATTGGAGGTGGACATTTACCACATTTAGACAGTTTACAGGGGTTTCAGACAGAAATGGCATTAGAAACAGGCAGTACATACCAGGTGAGAGGCAGCTGGAGATACTCAGGCCTGATCGGGAGGCAGCAGGACATTCTGCATTCCCCCGATGCAATGACTTCTCAAATTCACTTATTTTTTTCAGGAGGAAGAACTGAGGAAACATATTTACGAGACAGAAAGTGTCATGAGGACAAGCTGCGACATTTACAATGAGAAAGGAGACTACTATTTCCAAAACGAGTATTACTTTTTCCTATGCTTCCTCACCCTGCTCCGGCTGGCACAGTCCAGGCTGGAGTAACACTGCGCGGGTCTCTTGGGCCAGGCTAAAGGCACTGGTGAAACATTTGGCTGCACATGAACAGGGCAGTCTTACACCTGCCTACCTGGCCTTAGGAACTCGAGGCTCAGTCTTGTCCTTGTGCTAAGGAGTGTTCCATGGGGCTGGACTGCAACATTCCACAGGGAAGGCAGAGGCTGCTCACTGCTGCCCGGTGAAACAAAATCACCAGTATCACAAAATCTGTCATTTCAGGCTCCTTATGAGCTTCACCAAGAAGATGCCTCAGCTGACACCTGCAGAGCTGATGAAATTCACCAAGGAAATGACAACCATTGGCTCCAAATGCTGCCAGCTGGGCCAGGACAAGCTGCTGCGTTGTGCTGAGGAAAATGTGAGTGTTTTCCTTTGGTGTCTGGATCCTACCTTTTGCAAAAAATCAGAGCCATTTCTGCACTGACATAAGCCAGCAGTAAGTACAAATATCAAGTATTCTCTATCTTACAAACAAGGTTTAAATTCCTTTTTTCCTAACTTCACTGTGAACATTGTGTGTTTCAGGGATTTTTGAAAATGAAAAATTAATGTAACATTGTTTTTTTCATTCTCTTGGCAAAGCTGGATCTCGTGCTTGGGGAAATCTGTAGGAGACACCTGGCTGATCCCATAAATCCTGGAGTTTGCCGCTGTTGCAGCAGCTCCTATGCCTTCAGGAGGCCATGCATAGGGAAACTGGAGGTTGATGAGAGTTATGTGCCCTTGGCCTTGACTCCAGGGCTGTTTGCTTTCCATGGAGACCTGTGCACCATGAAAGAGGAAAAGTTACAGCACAGGAAGCAGGAGTAAGACATGATGGTTTGCTTTTACCCTTGGCACTGCTCACCTTCCTCTTGCCCACTGTCCTGCCTTCTTTCTTCTCTGGAACACTCCAAAACCAGACAGTGCTGTTTCATTTCACAGGGGAACAGGGCCAGCTTTGCTCCCTGGCAGAAATCCACATCTGGGTGGTGACTAAGGATGAAGAGCTGTGGGAAGGCAGTGGGTGGGAACAGAATGGGGTGGGGGGCTGCAGGCCTGGGGTGGAGGGCAGTTCCGTGAGCACGTGCTTCCCTCCAGTTCCCAGAGCTCTGCTCTCCTGCAGGATGCTCATCACCCTCCTCAAGTACAAGCCCCAGATCAGCCCAGAGCAGCTGGGCTCCGTCACGGCCGCCTTCAGTGCCATGAGGGAACGGTGCTGCGGAGAGGCAAACCCTGAGGCCTGCTTCCTTGAAGAGGTATCGCTTCTGTTTCCAGCCAAAGTTCCTCTGCAACAGGGAGGGAAAGGGTACATTCACATTTTAGATCAAAGTATTTTCCCTGTTTATCTTCCTGCCTCTGTTTACCTCTTGCCTTCCCTTTGTTGTTTCAACCCGCTGAACTTCATACCCCAAAACTGCTTTGGCTTCTCTTTACCCTGCAGTAAATCTGCTTTTCCCTACTTCTCTTGTGTCCCTCTCTTTACTGTATTCCTTAACTGAGCTTTAACAAACCACCCCTGACCTGTAAGCTTTGTTACCTTTTTTCCCAAGTCTTGGCTTAAAATGATGAAGCAGAAAGAATTCTCTCTTATTCATAAAAATTTTTTCACCTCTGGATATACCTGAACAGTACATACGCAAAGGATTCCACTGCCTCTTCCTACCAGAACTGTATTTCAGTATTTTTTTTGACCATTACCAAATCTAAGGCTACCCCAGCTGAACAGCAAAACCAGATGTGCATTCACAGTGATGAATGTGTCTGTGCTCTGCACATAGTGGTGTGTACACCTTGCCAAGGTCATAGAACAGGACCTGCTGCTGCCACCGCACTGAACATGTCACAAGCCTATCAATCACCCTCCTGACACTATTGCTCCCAAGGATTTTCCTTTTTTTCCAGGGTCCAGAACTCATCAAAAGGAGTGAGAAAATGCTGTCGGCATAAGGAGCTGCACAGTTCATGGGAAGGTCCTCGCTGGACAAGTGACACAAACTGCACAGGGAGCATTTAAACCAAACCAAGTGACAAAAAGCCACATTTAGTTCAGATAGAGTCTGAATGCCCATAAGGAAATCCACTGAAACGATAAGCTGGAAATTCAAGGTTTGGCTGTGGCCACCATCTTCTGGTATGCAATGTTATTTTATTACCCCAAATAGTCACAGACCAAAACAAAGGCATTTTAAATCCTAAGCCTATGAAGTGTAAGTGCAAATAAGATCAAAACAGAGAAAATCTGCCTGTAGCAACTTGTAAATTACTTTTCAATCACTGAATAATTATTTTTGTAATGCTGGCCTTGAACTACAGCATATGAACTCACCAATATGGGCTGCTCTGGCTTGTTGTAATGTTGCCTTTAAACAGAGAAAGATTATCTTGGGCACCCCAAGTAAGGTGGGAAATAAAAAAAAATAAGTAAAATGTCACAGAAAGGACAGGACAGGGACTGCTGAAGCACCCGGTCAGCAGGGCAATGTACAAATTCAGGTAAGATATAGACTAATCACTGTTTCTGTGACTAATGGCTTTGGGTCCAAACTCAAGTGACCCCCATTTCCTCTGTCACCTGTGTGTCCTTGCTGTGTTTCCCTGAATGTTCCATAATACTTTGGAATAAATTCTTCCCCTGCTCTTGTCTGTCAGATATGGTTCATTTAGACAGCATAGCACTCACAAAGAAGCAACCCCACAACAGTCATAGCACGATTTCACTCACCCTAAAATCCTGGCCAGTGGCATCAGGTTTGTGTCCTGTCCCAGAGTTGGCTTCCAGCGGTTTTCAGTCCCAATTCAGCAAGACAAGGGAAATGAAAAGGATTCAAGTCTTGAACATCAGATGGTGGCAAAAATGGCTTATTTTGGGAAGAGTACAATACACAGGGGAGTGGACAACCTGCTTGCAAACACCTCTTTTCCACATGGGCTATGCAAGAAATTATTTAATATTCCAGTCCTTACACGTGGATGCACACTCTGCTCCTTCAAGGAACTTCCATTTGCAGCTGGAAGGCAACTGTCATTTAATCCCTACCTCTTAACAGTGAATTATTTTTATTTCTGCCCCTAATAATTTTCCTAGGCAGGATCGTAAACTGTACTTTCAAATAACGCGCTTGCTCCAACCTGAGGAGCGTCAATCAGCACCTTGACCTTCATTTACTGAATTCACATCCCAGTAAAATTATTTCGGGCAGTGTAAAGTTTTACAATTTGATTTACTCCACATAACTTCTAGGCCACATGTTCTGCACATTTCTTTCCTCCTTCACAAGTATTTGTTACCTGCATAAGATAAAGGCAGCTGAGGTAAGTCACAGATACCAGGTAAAAACAACCAACTACTGCAGGAGGACAATTAACTGTGCACCGATTTATTTTATTTACATCTCTGTAATTTGAGCTCTAATATTCAACACAACTCAGCCAGACAGGACCCGACAGTTGGCTGCTGTGCCCTGCGTGGGCTGGGCTGGACCCAAACTGCATCCATGGGGAGGCCATGAGCCCAACCCTCCGTGGCTGTGACACTCAGCCTCTCGCTGAGCACTTCTCAAATCCCTTTCAAACAGAAAGCACAGGCAGGAAGACAATCATTTATTCCAACTACAAAAACCACTGAGATGCCTTTCAGGATCCAGCAGTGTTTAGTGTGTTTAGTCAAGAGTTCTTACTTTGCAGTTCACGAGGTATTTCAGGGATAAATTACCTGTCATTGCTAAGGGCTGTGCAGCTCCTAAGTGGGAGGCTTTCCAGTTATGTTTTTCTAACAGTAGCTCAAAGCTTAAGCAGTTTCAGTATCCACCAGCCTGAAGCCAGTGGATTTCAGGCATCTTGCATGGATATTTTATAACTTAAGTGAAAATTTTATCTGCAGTCTTAAATACATAAATATCTTCTGCCACTTGGCTCTACTGAAAAGCCTTCTGCTAATATAATTCAGTATTTCTCTAATAGAGGGATAACCATATACTTAATTTGCATTTTTTCTATCAACACAGTGGTTATTGCAATATCTTTCTATGCCACCCTCTTGCTACCAGGTCATACATCAGCAGGATTTAAAGCCTTGGGCTTTTCAGGGGATTTTTCCCCTAAGGTCCAAGTCAGATTCAGCATCTGTTGTTTGAGGGATGTAGTGCATCTCCTTAGGCGGTTCCAGCCTGCACCCCAGCTCTGCAGGAGTGGGGACAGTTGCAGTTGTTTAATGGTGAGGAGAGACTTCCCCGCTTTGCGCACTCTGAGGCTGAAGCACTCCTCAGTCCCAGCCCACAGAAAGCAGCAGCAAGGACTGCCCTTCAGCAGCCCAGGCGTTCCCGAGGGGCCATCCCATCATACCGTAGTCTCTGTTTTTTTAACAGTCTGACTGTGAAGGTATTGCTCTATCAGGTTCTTCTCTCTTGAGTACCTGAGAGGGAGAATGTGTTTAAATAACCTCTGCAACCTTTCAACCCAAATTCCAACGAGCTGGTCAAATGGCAGTGAAAACTTGCCCAACGCAGGCAAGTTTATTATTTTCTAAACATTTCCCGGACACTTTGATTCAGCATGATTATCAGCCCATCATCCAGTCACAGATCTATGGCTGCTGTAGCCTCTCAGTGCTGTTGGACTCAGGACTCAGATGCTCACAAATACGGGAGCCCCTCTGGCTTGTGGGGTGCTTTGAGCTACTGCCAGGGGGATTCCTGTCATTCACCTCAAGTTTTGAAGGTACATCTGGCACTGATGTGGCTTAAATGCTACAGAACTGAAACAGTACCATGTGTGTACTGCATTTATCCTTTCCCAGGGAATACATAGCAGCAAGTACAAGCTGAGGAACCAGTCAAAGGCTCAGAAAGCAAACAGCAAACAAAATAAACAGAAGTTACCCTGAGGGTCCAAATTTTCTGAAGACTCCACTCTGTGTATAGTCAGTATTAATTCCAGAATCTTTAAGAGCAATGGGATAGGGAAAGGATTATAAACCCTCCCAATACCTTCAGCCTTCCCATCAGAGTGTTCTACTTGCACTCTGCTACATCCATATGTTCTCCTCATGAGCCAGGCCACAACTGTGCAGATTCCCCTGGAGTCTGTGACACACCTCATTTTATGTCTGTTTACCTGGCAGTTGTCTGTTCAATCTCCTGCTGCTCCTCTTCATTTATTCTGCGCAGAATTGATTCCAAAAATGGAAGATGAAATGAAATGTACTGAGCAACCTAATAGGGAGAAGACAAGAAAGGCACTACTAACTATGGTCACTGAGAAAAATTCCATGAACTATAAGAAGTGAGGATATACATACATCACTGCTGATCTCTTCCACATCCCTATCCATGAGAAAGAACTTGGCAATCTTCTCAGAGGGCCCCTGCAGCAGCCTCTGCACCAAGGGAACATCTCCACTCCTCAACTGCTTCTTTTCTGGAATTTGTAAGCAATGTCATGAAACATGGAACAGCCCACAGGGGCTCTATCTACCTCCTGCAGTCATGAGCCTTTTTTCCTGACACAGATCCCATACTGATTTAAGTGCAATTACCATATACATAACAGGTCCCTAGTATTATCCCATTTAAGGTACCTTCCTTCTCAGTTCCCTCCTACTGTCTCAGGTGTTCCTATTAATAAAGATCAAATCCCCCTTTTCCTGAAAAAGCAAGACTGAACTTCTATGGAAGTAAACTTTCCACTGAACAATGAGTACTTGGAACTCAGCATATGCAATCCAAAGCTGAAAGGGTGCACAACACAATTATTCCACTTTTCCTCTCCAGAGGAGACACCTCTGAAAGGCCCCTGGAGAAGGCAAAATGCCACACCACACACACAGAGCCCAAACGAGGACAAAGGCCTGGGATGAGTCCTGTCACTTCAAGGGACACATTCCACACACACACAGAGGATGATCAGAGATGAAGTGATCAGGCAGCAGTGGCTGGCTTACCTCCAGATGCATGGACAACGTAAAGTGCAAATTCATGGGGGCTGTTTTCTATCTGTGAAACAAAAGAAAGTCCATTCAGACTGACAGACCTTCCCAGCATTTCCCTCTCAGCATATCTTCCCTGTGTGTCTCAGCTCAGGGATTTGGATCAAAGTCTGAGACAGAGATCCTGTGTGTAGAAGAGTTAAAAGATACTGGATCTGAGCTGTGCTGCCATGTTCACTGTCCCTGTGCCAGCCCCGACTCTTACACTCCCACACTGCCCAAACCAGTAGCACACTGTAACCCCAGACCTTTCCTGCCTGGTTTCCTTGCTGCATCCTTAACTACTTCATATAGCTTACTTCTACCACCACATGCAGATCTGCTATTCGTGTTGCCATCAGGGGAAACCCCTGTGACCTACCCTTGTACCTGACAGCCACACTCAGAAAACAGCAGAGCTTTTGAACACTTATTTTGCTACTTATTCCCTACAACTTTATACCTTGTTCTGTAATTCCATTCCTTATTACTCCTAGAAGTTCAGCTTTCCTTCCAAGACACTCCCAACTCTTACTAACCACGTGAAGTAATTCTGCAATAGTGAAGTCTCTAGGCAAGTTAAATGGGAAAGTATAAAGTATAAATTATACACTAATCAGCCTTGCAAAATCAAGATATTCGAGAAATGTACAGCAGGAAGGGCAAAGCTACTTCTGACCACATATAATGCTGGTGGCGGGAGATGGTTCCAAGAAGGTTCCAAGGAGAAAAAAAAAAAAGTAGTTTCAGACAGTATGGCACTGACCTTGAGCAGTACTTTTAACTCTAACTTTCTGCATCTTTCCATATGCCTGGCTCTAAGAGAAAGCGTGTCCCAGACACTCGTGCCAATCCGCGGTCGTTTTACGCAAGCCGCAGTTCCTGGGGCTGTCCGCGGGAGGGCAGCACCGCCAGGGACAACGAAGCAGCCTTTGCCCGCCCTGGGAATGCTGGAAGCGCGGCAGCGTCCGCTCTCCTGAGCGGGAGTTGAGAGAAGCGTTCTGCAGTTCTCCGTTCGCCGCACACCACGCACCCAGTGTAACTTTTCTGGCCTCTGAGAGCCACCAAACATTGGTAAAATAAACCCAACCTATGCATTTAAAATTGCTCATGTGGGGTTTTTTACACTCCACTCCATGCACTATCCCCGCCCAGTTATTCTCCATCTTTCCCACAGTGCGGGAGTGCACAGCAGAACGAACATTTCCAGAACACAGCCACACCTCCTCCTGCCAGCAGACTTACCTTAAACTTACGAAGCAACTGTTCTATCACTTGTCTGGTTCTCATCTGGCTGTTGATTCTTATTTTGGTTTCTGATCCAAAAGCCGGAGTGAAAACTGATGTCTGGGAACAAGAACAGTCGGACGAGGGCATGAGCATGAGACAAAACTCACTGGACAGGATTCCCTGTCCCTCAGGTGACAAAGCCAAGCCTAAAAATTCCTACCTCATGGTTGTAGAAGTGGCCATTGATTGAGAACCTGTGAGTTTCTACTTCTCTCCTGGTTATCGTGGGGAGCTTGGTCCTCTTCCGCACAGCTGTGGCATCACTGCTGGTCCGGGGCAGGGTGGCACAGTCGAGCTCCTGAGCACTCCTGGACTTCAACATGTGACTTTCATAACATGGATAACCTGGACAGAATAAAACCACATCAGCATTGTGTACAGCTGCTCACCACTCCTCACCAGCATCCCCAGAGGAAGGAGGCTCTTGGTGAAGGGCTTTATTCTTCATTTATTATTTTTTCGGGGCAGGTGGAACAGGAAAGGTACAAGGCATAAGCATATGATGAAGAATAGGCTGATTGCAGTTTGCTATTTTGTTCCCTTGAAAATGATCTCTTGGATGAAAGCCCAGCTCATTCCCACTGGCTGTTCACCAAGTCACCTGCACAGCAATGTTGGTCCAAACCAGTCGCAGGCCAGTGTTTCCCCAGCTTGCAGTACGTTACACAGAGCAAATAGATTTCCCTTGGCTGGGATGGAAGGCCTGATGTATGAGACTCCTTTTGCACCGTCACAGAACACAGAAATATTTGTTAACATGAGAGCACCAACACTAACTTTGCTCAAGGTCTGGCTGTTCCTCAGTAGACTTCAGTGTCTCCCCACTAATGTGATGGAGGTCATCAAATTCTCCCCAGCGAGTCATTCCCCTGAAAGACCAAACATGTAGCTATCACTTACTGCTCCTCATTAACTCAGTGATTTCAGCTCATCCTGTGGCCAGGGTTCATGTAATACATGCCTATCCCCGCCCAAGTTACATACTTCAGCATGGTAATTTTAGTTTAAGTCATAATAAAATCAGGTAATAAAATATGATATTAAAGTATGACCAGGGATCTCAAATGTAACACATCCAATTTAGAACCTGTTGAACATCAACCAGGATATAACTTAACAACTTGCAATAATTCCTGATCTATTTTACAGCAACACCCTGGATTAATCACACACAGACTACCACGCAGGCACACAAAACACACATATTGTTGTTTAAATAGTCACAGAACGCAGGTCTGTTACACAAGTTAAATTACACACAGCCCCTTGTGCTGTCCAAGCCAGCTGTGTATGAGAGCAGGAAGGTCCAGCCAGCTTGTCAGAAAAACTATATTCATGTCAATATTTCCATAATTCATTGCCTAAGCTCTTCAGCACAAAGTCTTCAGCCAGTTACTGCTCTGACTGAAAATAAACCAATTTGTAGGGCAATGTTAAAAATGAATTTCACGTGTATATATATACATATATTCCCAAAAATATTCAGCTACCCCCAATTTACATGCCAAACAAGATCTTGGTTGTATTCCACACATTTACCAAGTTCATTTGAGATCAGACAGCCAAGCTGCTCTGCATACCTTAAAGCATGTCAGGGCAGCCCCACATTTCTGGGATCATGAGTTAATGTTTACTTTGGGATACAGATTTCCACCAGTTACAAGTTTTTTAAGAACGTGCACCCCACACCAGCAGACCTGGTCAAGCTAAAGAGAGAGCCAGATTTGCCTAAAACTCAGGTTCTTTCCTAGTTACTCCTGTCAAATTTCATCCCCGAATTTCAACAGCCAGAGATGGGGAAGAAGACTCTACTGGAACTCCATAGCTGCAAGGATGGCAGAATTAAATCCCCAGTTCCAACATGTCCCTCCCACATGCAATCTAAGACAGTAAGTAATTAGGAAAATAAACTTCGCAACACCCAATTTATCAGCGAGTCATTCAGGGTGAACATTGGCTCTGCCTCTGTATTACAAGACTCAGATTCAGCTCATCAAATTCACCAACCAAGGCCAGGGAAACAGTGTTCAAAACAAAGAGAAAGTACACCGAGTACCTCTATCAACTGAGCACAACACACTGGGATATAAAATGTCATTGGCAGCAGCTGGAACAGCTAGTCTGTGGCATTTTAAGGGGTTTTTACACTAAATTTTGCACAGACAAAGCCAGTATTCATTCCCTGGCTTGAACTTCACCTGAGCAGCAATGGTTCCACACCTGACATACCTGGGAATGTAAGATGGGACACACAGTCTCCCAGCACTTACCTACCAGATTTTGGCTTCATGCTTTAGTGTGTGCACCAACATGAAGCCTTTCAGGGGCTTCCAGTATCAGGTGTACATGGAAACGTGGGGGGTTTTGGGGTCTTTTCCTATATTTTTATATACATCAATTTCCCAGTCCTTGTACAGGAAGAGTCAGTTCCTCCAGCTCCTCAGCCTGAAGGCGAAACACAGCAGCTACAAATACACACCTTTCTGCCCAGCAGAAGCTGTTGAAAGGCTCTGCTGTACAGCAACCACCACGGGCTTTGGGGAATCTGGGATATCCAGTGCAGCCAGCCATATCCATTGAAGCCACAGCATGAGCTATCCTGTAATGCTAGCCTCCTGAGGGAAGTTCATACAGTACCTTTTACTAGGGAACAAACCCACGTTCTCTGCTGACTTCAGGGTTACAAAAGAGGGTATCTGCTTCTCATCCTGAATTTTTAATCGGATAGGATGTCGCACTCCCCAAAATATCGAGAGGATCCCTTCAATGAATGGTGTGCTTCCTTCCTGCTGGAGAAAAACAGTGAAATAGTGAGTGCTGCATAATAACTGAGTGAAAATAATCAACTAATTAATTAATTTCCCCTCAAAGTAACAGGAATACAGTGAAATCCAGGCTGACACAGCCCCGGAACAGATTACTTGGAGAACATGTAACCTCAGTTTTGAGCTGTTTCTAAAACAGTAAAAGCTCCAGCTGACCAGTTCAGGAAACCAGTTCTGGTTTATTATATTAGATGGAACATGTCATGCAATAAAAACACCACAGCAAGTGCTGGAGTCCAGTGCTGTGAGGAGAAGAGAGCACTGATTTGGTATGTCTAGATTAGTGAAGTTTCTCTCCCCTAAATCCTTACCTGATTATATGTCAGTTGCAGATTCTCTTGATCCGAATAGTAAGAGTTGTAATTCTTCAGAAGAGAACTGAGCTGCTCTCTAGAATGAAGATCACAATGAAAAAATAATTTTTCACATCTCTGTAAAATGCAGGTGGTATGTGGCAGGGTAATACCCTCTACCTGTGCTACCCACTGCACCCTTCTATAGGTTTATTAATGACCAATACATCATTTCCAGAGAGTAAAGTTTTGTTGAGTTTCTGGGTTGCTCATAAGTTGCTTCCTTAAAGACCCAGAGGAAATAAATTAGTCAGTCTGACATGACCTTTGTAACACTGCCCAGAAGAGCTTGTACTTTGCACCTCTGTAGCAGTCATGAGGAGGAAGCACTCAGAACAACACCCTCGTGTACCAACGTCGCAGGTTACTTTAACTAGGCTACACTTTGTTTTCCCTGCATGATGGCTTCCGTTTGCTTTTAATATTGCTTCAGATACTCTTCTTATTTCCAAACATCTACAGTATGTCTAACATTCCTATTGCCCTTTGGCTGAAACCAAACAGCTTTGCACCAACTCTTTGCTGAGAGGAGAAAGGAAGGAGATGGAGAGAATCTCTGCCAACAAGCAAGGAGCCATGGAGACAAAAAACCAGCTGCAGTTCAGGCTAAGGAGGGCTGAACAATGACAAAATTAACTTAAATGTATTTCAAGGCCATCAAGAATGAAACACTCTTCCCAACACCACTTAAAGATGACTCAGACTGTAATTCAAGCAAGCAATTCCCACCAGCAGAGGTAATTAACCATGAGTAACAACTGCATGGAGGTGTACAAATTCTTCCTTATGGACTAATGATTACAATGGTTTAATGTCCTGCCTCACAGTCATGTGTGAGACACCAAGTTTGTTTCCAAATAAGTGCCCGTTATTTCCACGTTTGTGTGAGCTCTTGGAACAGCAGGCCCACAGATCGAACACACAGCACCTGCAAGCTCTGCACGTTCCTCAGAGAGCTGCTGAAGCTATTCAGAACCCCTGTACCATCAGAAACACTATTACAACTCCTCCACAAATTTTAAATAAAGAAGTGCCCCAGACAAACTGACAGCCCAGCATGGGGACAAGCCCTAGGAACATGGCCTTCCCCTGGGCCCAGCTGCCAACACACCAGAGAGGGAACCAGGGACAGCCAGGAGGGCAGGTAACATGTCCATGCTCTGCTTGGGGCAGAGGGCCATGCAGAGCACGAACGTGGAAAGCTTTCCCTGGCATACCAATCCCTCCCTTCTCCACTTAATAAAGAGGACAGCGTCCTATCGCTTAGTGAGCCTTTTCCCATGGTGAGAAGGGAAAATATCAACCGGGCTCTTACCTAGCAGGTAACACGAGGACAAGGGCTGCACCACTAAACTCAAGGTTCGTTGCATTCCCTGCTAATTCTCTGGATGTAAATTATTTACTTTACATTACTGCAATTCCACACACACAAAAAAATTTTAACTAGATTTATCAACTGGACTCCAAACAAGGACTTTAAAACTCACTTTGGTCTTAAATCCTCAGAATACTGGTGGCAAAACTCCTTCTTTCCGTTGTGTTGAAATAGCTCATTACAGGTTCTTTGTGTCTCATGAGCTGTGAGGGACTGTATTCAGGTCATCCCACCAAAAAGGAATGCAAATAGACTTGGATATGAACCAGATAAAAGCGCAGTTCTGATCATGCTGGCTACAGGTAAGCAAGATTAAGCACGTCTTGGCCTCATACACAGGCAAACTCCAGATGCAGTTCATGATTAACAGGCAAGTAGGAGATAGGCAGTTCTGTCTCACAGATGTTGTGACAGACCTGCTGATCCTGCTCGAGAGTGCTTCAAACTCAAGTCTCTTTGTACTTCACAGCCTTTGGCAATCATTTCATTGACAATTGTTACTTCACAAGTTTTTTTCAAGTAGGAAGTTGGGAAGGTGAGCTCCCTGAAGATGGATTAGGAATATGTAAGGACTTGGGTCACACTCTGAGACCCATCTATTACTCTTAGTCCATGCTGACTGCAAAAGCAAATGAAATCATAGACTAACAGCAGTAAGTGGTCTGGTAAGGGTCATCTCTGAAGCAGATGCTGTTTCTCATAGCAAGTGCTCAAGATTTTCACAACAGTTCTTGCCTTGTCTAAAAAACCTTGCCATTACCTTCCTCAGAAGTTTGTGTAAGTAAATCTTTCACATTTCAGCCTTGCATTAGTGCAACCAACAGTGACAAACCACATAAGCAATCAGAAAAGCCCTGAGGGAGAGATTTAACAGCAGCTCACTCTGACTTGTTTGTCCTTGTGTAGTGGAGACATAAGAGAAAAAAACATTTTCCTTCTTTTTGCCCCAGAATGGAATACATGCACCAGCCTAATTCCAGGAGGAGCCTTACTGTAACACATCTTCCTGTTGCCCTAACCTAGAGACAGATGCCATCTCTGCTGAGTTTGGCGGCTGGAAAATCAGCAGCTGCTGCATTGCAAGTCTTTTTTCACAGCAGCTTTGTGACAACAGCCAAATGCAGCCAATAAAGGAAACCAAAGCCAAGTAACTGGCAGAACAACTCACCCCAAAAACATAACATGCACTGCAGATTCATCACTTTCTTCAGTAGCAAAAGCAGGATACAAGGTAGCTGCAAGGTCAGGTGCCCCAGTGGTAAACCACAACAGAGCCCAGACTGCTCTCTGGAAACACTAACCCAGGAGAGCTCACCTGTGCCCTCTCCTGCCCCAAGCCCTACACAAATCTGTGAATATTTATGGCAGTTATGCTGGGGACGCGGCAGTTCAGCCAGCCAAATCATCCCAAATGCTTTGGTCAGCCTTTTGATCCAGCCATTGTGCAATTCTCAAACAGCAAGCTTGCCCCATCAGCAAGATTCACAGGACAGAACTGGAAGAGAAGTAGTGTAACAGCAAATTCAAGGTATAGATGAGGGATGATAGTCTGGAAATTGCACTGGAAGCAAGCCTGAGTGCATACGGAATGTCAATGGTTCTTGAAACACTTATTTCTCTTTATGCAAGGCAAATGAAGTTTAAACCATGGTTGTCATGCAGAAAGGTCTCAACTGGGATCCACATTTCACCACACGAACACGCAAGTATATAGGGGAATAAAACCCCAGAGACACTGGTTCACTTGGTACATTTCCAAACCAAGAAATGCATGCCAAGTTCACACACATTAATAACCTCTGACACAAAAGCACTGAGCTCCAAATTAGCAGCAGTGTAAAGGGAACAACTCTTGAAGAGAAAGGGAGTGATGCACCTACTGCCTGTGTGCTCTGGGCAAAGCCCTGACACTCTTCCTTGAAAAGGGAGAAAAGAGCATTGCTCAGGCCACATAGCAAAGTATCAGGATTCAGGAACAAATCTCTACTGCAGCATGATAAATTCCAGTACAGATCCCTTCCCTGGTTGAGCCTATAGTTAGTTTCTTTCCCATGGGAAGACCAAGAGCGATGGAAATGAAGAGAAAAGAGAGGCCCTTCTTCCAGCTCCTGTGCTCTTGTCAACAGGGGAAAAATAATCCTGTAAGAAAGGGGATGGAGCTAAATGCCAGGTGGCTCAGAGTTTGGGGCAGCAGTAGGAAAAATTCTTCCCAAGGAGACTGAACTGTGAAAAGCATCCTACAAACTACAGCTGGAGTGCAATTCCAAGCTTTTTTACAAGTAGGTGAAAGAGCACAGCAGAGAGCTGACAGCCCAAACGTCTTTCTGCACAGATTCCCTGCAATTCACGGCTGCCAAACCCCAAGATATAGACAAGCTGAGCTCAGTTCTGGAACTTATGGTCAATTCCAACAGGTTTCCAAGACAGCAAAGTCTTCTTCCCTAACTTGTAATTTTATTTCGAATCCTTTAGAAGGGCTGTTCTCCTTAATGAACAAAAACCAGAGACCCAAAGGTTTAATGTTCTTTTAATTCCACGTAGAGGCCAACACTGTTCTGTAGACAGGTTAAACTAAGTGGTAGGGATTTCTGCTGCTACAGGCTCAGCTCTCTACAGGATCCCCTGTCAAGGAATAAATATGGAATAACTTGAAAGAAAGCAGCAAAGTCATTAAGTATTTAGGTTTTTAATAATTTACCTGGTTATGAACTTCTCTTCATTGATGAAAACATAAGGCAGATGCTGTGCCTTCATAGTCACTTTCTTCATTTACTCAGAAGAGATGAATCTAAACAAAATTTTAAAAAAGTAAATATATCCACTGCTGCTACTGCAAAAGATGGAATAGTAATCAAGCACAAAGCTTTAGCTGGCCAAGTGAAACAGGCTGGTACACTCAAGCTGGGGGCTCACCACCATATTTTGACTACTTCATACTTTGCCTTAATACCCAAATATTTCCCACACCTAATAAAAAATGCCATAAGCCATTCCCATCAAGTATATAACAGTACTTTAAATCCCAAGTACTACATCCATCAGGACTTTCTCAAGCAGTTTTAGGACTACTTCAACTCCAGAATTATGCTTGAGTTGTTAGCAGTCTGAGACAGCAGCCCATGTACCGGTCAGGATCCATTTGTCTGCTATGGATAGAGCATTACCCAGGGTCACCGAAATACACCATGACTCAGCAAACCTTCCTCATCCAGATTCCTAAAACTAGGCAAGGGAAGGAGTGTTGATGATTAGCAGTGTCCTGCAGCACACCAAAAAGGCGGGTGGTATAGGAAAGAGAGAACAAGACTGTAATTTCAGGGACGTAGCAATACCATTTACAGATTTCCACACTGGGATTCGAGCATATTATGCAGGCAACGAGCCAGAACCAGGAGACTCCAACAGTGCATTCCTCAATAAGCTTAATTATGGAGTCTAGGCTCTTTCCTTCACCCTCAGGTACGAGAAGAAAAGGCAGACTGAGGAGAGTTAACTGAACAAGTGGCATCACACACTGCGGGGAAAAAACCCTCAAAGAATCCCATGACAAGCAGTAACATCTCCAAAGACTGCACTGGAAATCGATCATTCCACTTCCATTTCTCTTATTTGGGCATGAAGATAAAGGAATTTGGCTCACAGCACTCCATGTCCCTTGTCCCTTATGCCAGAAGATTGACTTGAATCTGATTTCAGACTGCATTGGACAGGGCCTGGTCCTGTAAAGACAACTGCAAAATAGTTGATTGTCTAGAGTTCTAATGACTAGCAGCTTTCCAAAAACCAATTTAGGAAACATTCAACCTTGAACAGATCATGGCTGGGCAAAGAGTAAACACCTCACCTCTGTGCACTGCACTACTGAGCTACTTTTTCAGATGTCACCAATTTTCCATAATCACAGATAACAGCTTCTAAAAAACAACATATGTGGACAAATGAGAAGTTTTGTATATAAAAACCATGATCTTCACCCTACAAAATATATAGGAAGTTATTTCACAACCCCTAAACCCAGAGTGCGCTACCAAAATGAGCTTTACCCGAGCAGCTGGGGTTTCTAGCAGCTCTCTCAGGAGCTCACTGAAAGGAGCAGCACTCCCTTTGTCCTTTGGGTGACATCCATCATGACAAAAACATACTTGAAAGCCAAACAAGCCCAGGGACTTCTGCACAGACATGAGTTTGTGTGTGAGGAATACACTGCTGTACACCACTGCTGGGTTTTTGCCTCTGAAATGACTTCAGTAACCACTCGCCACACCTTGAAATCTGATTTTATGTGATTTACTTAAGGCCTCTAAGTGAAGCAGCTGCCTATGTCAGTGTACCTTCAAGCCAATTTTACAAAATGCAGAGGAGTTTATGTACTTTGGCACCTGAATAACTGAATATACAGTTCAGCTTTGTCCCACCTGTCAGGAAATAACATGTTAAGAGCAGTGAATAGCCAAGGCAGCTCTATTAACTGTAGAGCGGCAAAGCTCCAGCACCGCTTCACTGCTTGTGGTTGCACTCTTTTCTATAGAATTTGGCCTTAAAATGATTCATCTGAAAGAAAAAGCTGATCTCTGCACATGGAGAGCAGTGACCTTTACACACACAGAAAAGAGACGAACACTGTGTTTTGCTATGCAGTGGATGGCTCCTAGTAAATTATTTGCCTTAAACACCTAGAACAGATTTAAAATCAGCCAGGTGCCATTAAAGTACTGAAAATAAAGCTAACTGGAAGAGTAGGTTGTGATGGGAATAATTCTTCACCAATGCCTTTCTCCTTCTCTCCCTCGCTGCCCTAATATCCAGGACAAAGCCTTCTCTCCTCTGGCTGGCGCAGAAGCACAGCTCTCACTACGTTCTCCTCAGCTATGTGACCTGCTCTGCTTATCAGCCTTGTACCAAACACTTCCACACCACCAGCTCACTCCAGAGATGAACCTCTCCTCCCTGGACCCTTCCCATGGGCACACTCTGGCTGCACACCTCTCACAGCCCTTATTTTTAGCCAAGCCCTAAACCTGTGGGTTGCCACCACGCGGTGACTTCCCCAGCACCATTACCCAACACAACAGATGTTGGGATATTTGCGCAGTGGCGCTCCCTAAATCCACAAAGCTGTTAGATTTTCCATCACTTCCTGCTATCTTGCTGCTTTCCATGCCACTTCCCTGTAGTTCTTTTGAGGAAGCAAACAGAAGTGAAATGCGTTTTCCATTGCTCCCTTTGGTTTGAACTAACCAAACCATGCTAATTTTCCAGCTACTCCAACCATATATGCCTGTGTCATGTATTCAAAGCCATCTCCTGGCTTACTTGGTATCACACAGATGTCTTTACCATTATGTTAAACTGGACTAGAAGTGCAGAATTTCTTCAGATAGGTTACACCGAGAAAGTGGGATCTTGGCAGGACTAAACTGCTGGCCTGAGACTTAATCAAGTAGAAACCTAATGCTTGGAGGAAGACTGAAGCCTGAAATATGTAGTGAAGGAAAGAAAGGAAAGCAAAGGGAAGGTTAGGAGGAAATGAAAACTGGGGCAGCTGCAAACTGAGCATCTCTAGAGGAGCACTGCAACTACTGGAGGAGTCTAGGAAAAGCGAGGGGAAAACAGACCACTGCATATTTCAAAGCTGCAAGAGCATCAACACATCAGTGCACAAAACAAATCTCACAAAGGTAATGAGCTGTACTTGTCTGTAAAATTCATATCTTACCTGAAATGTGGCTTTTTTTTTCCCAAAGAAAAAGTCCAAGTGTCAGTGCAGAGGCAGATAAGAGGACTTGCTCCCTTTTATTCAGTACAGAGATATTTAAGTCATTTGCTTAAGGGGACACACCAGGGACAGTGGAGCGCAGGAACGACAAAGCAAAAGTTAAGAGCAAATAGCTACACAGATTTTTACACAAGGATAAAAAAACGCAGCTGCAGAAGAGGACTGGAAGGAGAGGGACACTCAAGATCCAGAACTGAGCCAAGCAGGAGCAGCAAGGCAGCACCTCAATTTGTGTAACAGCCTGGATGTGCTTTCTGGTGCATCCATCTATTAAGACAGGGCCCGCAGAGCACAGTATGCTACACGGAGCCCCTACCAATGCTAGAGAAACTAAAACCCGAAACCTCCACAAAGATCTCTAGGTATTTTGACCCAAATAGTGCGTCCCAAAGCCCTTCCAAACCCAGAGGAAGTCAGGATAGGGCGAACCTCTTCCATTTCTTTTATAGAAACCACAAGGTTCAGCTGTCTGTTAACTCAGCTATCAACTACACACACATGGAATATTTTTTACAGCACAAAGCTTTGCATCGTAGGCACAACACCATATCCAGCTGAGTCATCTTCTAAACTCACAAGTGTCTGGTATTTAGCAAATATTTGGATGGTGACTGGTTTCTATAAGGATGAATTTAAGATTTGTTCAGATAGATAAACTCAGTATCAGCAGAATAATTTTACTAGTCACATACTCTAGTTATGGGACTTCATGTTCCCTTTTTGTGTTCTTTTTTTTTTTGAGTTAGATGTCCCTACCACCACAGAAGAAGGTGGTAATTAAAACCAAGTACTTACTCTGAACAACTGTGTTTTCCTCGCTAAAAACCAGGGCTTTGTTTTTTCCTTGGGCTTTCAGATTTCTTCACACATTATTTTAAAAATCAGCTGTTCAGTAGAGAGCATTAACAGCACTACTTGAGCACAAATCACAGCATAAAC
Source organism: Platysteira castanea (assembly GCA_013397175.1). NCBI lineage: Eukaryota > Metazoa > Chordata > Aves > Passeriformes > Platysteira > Platysteira castanea. The sequence continues at coordinate 246,224 of VYXC01008065.1, forward strand.
CCTCTGCTCAGGCAGGCTCGGAATGGGATTCGACAAAAACAGCAGTAAGTTGGTTTACGTGAATATGGCCCCTTAACTTTGCCAGTCACAAGGCAGGAGATGCACACGCTCCCTCCCCTCAGGCATTGCTAGAACGGGGCTCGTACACACCACTTTCAAACACCCTGTTACCCCATTTCAGGAGAATAAGTTGCTTTCCGTTTGCGGCCGACGGGCACAGGCCGTTTTTAGCCGCCGAAAGGAGCGCACAAGGTCACTGATGTCACTTCTAAATCACACCCGTACCGAATGAAGGGCACTGCGGGCTCGTGGCCACGGGCACGCCGAGGAGCAGCACTACCTGTTACCCGCCCGTTTTAGTCACAACTGACTCACACAAACCGTTCAGGAACTTCTGAAAAGCATTTCTGAGCAAGCATTTCTCCTTCCCTGCGGCACTCAAATGACTACAGAGGAGTGTGACTGGAGTTCCGGGTGGCTGCGAAGGACCTCGCTACCCCCGACATCGCAGCTTACACAGCGAGCAGAACAGCTGCAGCCCTCCTCTGCACTTACCTGGGCGTGCGATCCGGGCAGGAGAAGCACAGGAGAAGTTTCACATACCTTTCCCTGAGCCCTGCAAGAGGCATGGCAGCATGGCCCTGGCGGACAGCTACCTCTGCGGCTGCACGGGACCCACAGAGCTGTGAGTTACTATTTTGCTTAACAAACTGGGAATGCTGGAAGCCCAGGACACTCCCCGCACCTCGGTGCACGTCGGGAATATTTACCTACCACTTTCCTTTCTCCAAGCGGTGGCAGGAGCCCGCCCTTAATCACGGTTCCACCTCCAGGAGGCTCCGGTTAACACTTTAATCACTAACTTTACAAAGGGAGGCAACCTGCCGAGTCCCTGGAATCATCTGGTGACACGCCGTGAAACATCCTGTGCCCAAAGCACTGTTAGGCTTTAACCTCTTCTGTTTTCTAGTCCATTGGATAAAGTATGCTTTCCCTCAGATACATGCCCATCTTCAGTGTTTGGGCGAATAACTGGTACAATCCATCAGGTCATGCCTCAGTGTAGCTGTATGGATTTAGAAAATTATGACAAATTGTGACAGCACAGCTTGATCACTTAACCCCACACAGTTATTTTTGCTGAACTATATAATACCGTTATGAATATTACTGAGCAAGAGCTGTGTCTGTAAGAGGGAAAGCGTTGCCTCTTGCTTTTATTGCTCAGCAGTAAATTGCATAAGCAGATGCTTAAGCTAGAAAAAAGAATTGAACCAAGACACACCTTCACAGTTCCTACTGTTTGCCCGTCTGTTTCCAGCTAATAGTTCATTCATCAGATCAACCCCAAAACAAGAAGTTATTGGGCCACAGAGAAGAGCATGAAAAACGCCAAACCTGAATTTGCCTTCGCACTCATCTTATTGCACTGATTTATATCAAGTTACTCTTGCTTTATATAATTTGATGTTAGGGAGAGGCAGAACAGACTCAAATACTCAAATATTTGATTCCTGATGACACCCTGTCCTCTGGTATACTTCTCTCCAGAGACGGGCACACTGCCAAACACACACCACAGTAAGCCTGGTATTTGGGATTAAAGTTTGTGTTGCAGTTTCTGGCTTTGCATCTTGAAAATATTTACACAAGGATTTCACTGGTATTTACAACATTGAGAATCACTCAAAACAGGAGGGAAGCAACATGCAAGGTTTTTTTTCTCAGTTCACAGCAGCATAGAAGCTCCATGCTGGGGCTTGGAGCTTCAAGCCAAGCTTAGCCTCTGGAGTTACTCCATCTCAACTTCGACAGTTTAGCACAGATCCACACAGCTTCCCAATTGCAGAGGTTTGATTTTTCCTGTCCCAGCTTCAGATATTTAAGCACGCTGCCTGATGCTCCGGGATCAGAGAGCTGGAGCAGAGAGCAATGGCAGCCTGACCCCCTCAAGCCTCTAACCCAAGATAATGTCAAGTATCTGTTTTTGACAAGTCTGCCAGCCCCCTGGACACTCACACCATGAGATTGTTGGGCACCAGGAGGTACCCAAGTATCTTTATGACTGAAGACCACACTACTGGCTTACCACAGGGAAATGTGATGTTAGCCCCCCCTTCCTCCCCAAGGATAGATCAGGCTTCATCCTGACCCCAGACTTTTCAACTTGAAAAGCAAACAAAACCTCAAGTTTCTAGGGATGTTTTTTTCTTTCTATAAGTTTACAACCAGGTTCTGAAAACCCAATGCTTAAAGTACTTAGATTCATGAAAGGTGTCTCAATAAGAAATTAATACAATAAAGCAATGAAACCTCTAATTGCAATTAAAAAACTACAGTTCCCATTTCCAATAAAACCAGGTGTGTTGGTCCTTACCTTGGCCTGGTCAATGTGGCTCTGGTTTATTTCTAGTTTTCTCTCTCACCCTTGAACTGTTCCTACCAATGGACAAGTTTTGACTTCATCTGAGTCACACATAATTACCTGGTGAGTACTTGGGAAGGACTGGTCAGTGCAGGCTGGGAACAGGTATGGGGAGGGGAAACAGGTCTTCAGGGCCACAGAGCAGGAGCTACTTTACTGTCAGCTCCAAAAAACAGAAGGCTTTGATCCCTTTCATAGGAATTAAATAATCAATGCACAGAGGCAATTATTTTTTCATCTTTCATAATCAGCATAGTTTGCATGCCCTGGAAATCTATGGACAAGTCACAACTTGGTAATACTATTTCACCTCTTGAGTGAAAGGGTAATGATAATTCCTTTAGAACAGGCAGGGAATGTGATGATCCTGGAGTCTTTACAGACTCTATTAACATTTCTGCTCCTTGCATGATTAATAAGTAAGTAATTTTAGGTTAATAAGTCATTGGAAGTTGGAGTTGAGCTACTTCATAACTTGGCCTCAAATCATTAACAAACACACTGCTAAAGATAGGAGAGAACCTCTAACGGGAAAAACAGAGATTCCTGTTCTATTTTTGTAGTAGACAATCACAATAAGCAGGCTGCCATGGCAGCATCACACACATGTGCTGCACTTCAGTGGAAGGACTTTGACAAACACAAAATATTCCTTTGTTTTATAGCAAGAAGGAAAATCCCTAATCCTGTTTGCAAACACCTATTTCTAGACAACTCATTAACTTCAAACACAGAAAATTCCTCTGGGATTTTCTGAGCCAGCTACTCTAATGCAAAAGGAGAGCCTCATCTGACAAGACCTGAATTTAATTTAAAAAACAAGTGATCAATTCTTTCCTTCTGATTACAAATACTCCCAGAGAGGTGGCATGATCATAGCAGCAAATCAAGAAATTAAAACCTGAATTTTGCCTGCAAGGGGCCTCCCACTCCTTAGCAAGATTATTTTCTGTCATCACACCCAAGTGCCAACAGCAATGCTTGTGTGCCAGGACATGTTCTGGAGCCACAACTGATAAGCACAGAGATCAGAAACTGGGTAACAGATGACTAGCTCAGATAATGAAATTCACGGTGCACACAAATGCTTATACACTGTCATGGGCCATAATCCCTCACACACACCATTTGGTGGATTTGAGGGCCACAAGTTTTTAAGGAATAGAAAAGAAGCAGAGCTGAAGTTGGCAGCAGCACACATACTAAAGGCTATGGTTTTAAATATCGCATCAAGAACTGGAACTTACCAGGTACTGACCTTTGCCTGCATGGAAAGCAGCTTGCTGATCTCACTGTTACTGTCCTCATGAGCCAGCGCTGGATGGGCAGGTCTGAGCTAAACATCTGAAACACCTTTAGTCAGGCCTCGTGGCTGTCATTGCTTATCCACACCCAAGAAGTCATCCATTTAATATTACAGGACTTCATAGAGGCACACAAGGATTTTCACAGCCTGGAGCTACAAAATATCATAGAGGGCAGGACCAGAGGAAACTGCCCTGTCCCAAAGAGCTACAGTAATACAGCTTGTCACTCCCGTTAGAGCTCAGCCAGGAGTAAAATCACCTCATCACACCCAGCCATGTTGCACAGCACTTAGAAACTGTGACTTGGCCACACTCAGCGTTTTCAGGTGTAGATTTTTCTTAAGTCCATAAAACATCATTTCCCCAATTTTATTTCTGTAAGTCATGCTATATATCTGGATTATTCTGTCTTGGAGATACAAAATTCTTGGTCTGACTTACTTTTGACAGCCACTCTCAAGACCCTCCCAATACCCACACAACAAACATTCCCCAATGCCTTACAGGATCCTTTTATGCTCAGTTACTCCTCTGAAACGACCAGTTGAGGCCATGTGACTGTAGTCTCTGACTCCCTTTTCACATTTACAATGACTTTTCTTTAATTCTTTCTTAAGGCAGTTGAGTCATCATGTGGACTGTCTCCTATTTTCTATTTATTTAAAAAATGTCTATCCAGAGCTCCCCTCAACTGAACAGTAACTTCCTAGAGTTCTGGGGAAGATTCAGATCTTAATCCTGAACTGAAATTGTTACCATTATTCCTGGGAAAGTAGACTCACCTGCTACAGTTGGGACAGCCTTGCAAAATAACCTGTCATGTTTTCTGATACTGCCATTTAGATTAAGTATAAATGTAAGGTTTCAATTTGAAAAGTTTTACACATCAAAAATTTCTCTACAGACAAGAGGACAGTTTGTCCCTGCAGCAAAACACACTGAAATAAGTTTCAGTGATCCTTACATTTGTAACAATTAGTGCAATAAAAGAGTGATAAACAGGTCTCTCTTGTTTTAGCTCTGACTGTAGAGCAGGGGATCAGAGGCTGGTGGGCACTGGGGAATGCCAGCAGTGGCAGTGTGCCTGAGCAGCCCACGCTCCTGCATCACAACCCCTGCGCAGTGCAGGCATTCTTCACATCGTGTGCCCTGGCTCTGCAGGGCACAGAGCTCTGCATTATGTGCTGCTGAGCACACATCCCTCCACTGATACATCAGACTGCTGGGAAGCTGTGAAACCAGCCACATCTGAGACCTAAAAAATGTTTCTGTAGTGAATATTGGCAAGTAACAGCCTTGAAGCATTGGAAAAATTGTTTACAGAGAGAACTAACTGCACGTTAGAGATCTATACAGACAGTAGAGCAGATCATCTAGAAGCATCCGTGGCACTTATTAATTTGCTCTTGAAAACATGAGCCCAGAGGGCACTGGGAAGACGAAAGTGCAAAACAGAACAGATCAGGCTGACTCACTGAGGTTCTGCCCTGAGCTGGGTGTGTTGAGAGGACCATTGTGACTCCTCTCTGAGAAAGTTCATCCTCTGACACAGACACTCCTGAACTCAGCTCAGTCTTCTCACTGGAAATCACCCCACAGGCACTGCAGCTGCCTGGTCTGTCGCCCTGGCTTTCCATACTGCTGCTTATCCCTTACATTATCAAATAACCCCTTGGAGCACTGTGCTGTTGAGCACATTTTACCAAGAATAAATTCATTTATATACTTACTGCATCACATTCATATTCTTCTCCCAAGTTTCTGATTGTATGGATCACATTTTTCTTCTCATTCTGGTATCCAAGGTCTAAATTCCTAGGGTCCTAGAGATCAGGGTGGCATTTATGTCTCTTGGAGGGCAGAGGCGGTGGCATTTCAGTAGCGCTGGAGGAAACAATCAAGTCTCTAGCTTTGAAGGGCCAAACCCTCTTTCATGCTTGGCTAACACATTTACCAAACTATGCTAGGTTTTACGGAAATTAAGGGGGCTAAACTTTGATTTGATTGTTGAGGACATCTGAATGTCTTTCTGGCATAGAAGTGCTCTGGAAAAACAAATCCAGATGAGAAGAGAGGTCCATGGAACATGGTGGGGTATCAAACCACTATCTGATTTGGGCTATGAGCTCTGCCTATGCCTGTGTAAGGCAGTATAGACAAGTCAATAGCTGTTTAGGAGATGCTGAAATTCTGGAAAGATTCTTCTGTGTGCAGTTGTTTGGAGGGTGTGTCTCCCAATTTGGAATTTGGTCTGTCTGGAACTGTCATTCTCAGCCCCACGGGCAATACCTTGATTCTAGCCAGTACACGTGTTCTTACAAGAGAAGAATTTGAATGCACTGGAAATGCAGATTCAGCCTCGGGGCCGGTGTTGTCCTAGCTTTTACAATGCACACAGGAAACCACAGGCTGCTGAGTGACAGAGCCAGTCTCCAACAAGAGGATGGTCGATCAGCTAAAAAGCTGCCGAGTGTCTTTAGGACTGTAACCTGGAAGCTGTGCTCGCCCTGATCTGTGCAGAGAGCACAGGTTCTAACAGGTGCAGGAATGGAAGCAGTTTCAGATGTGAAATGTTATGCCTGAGTTATTGCAGAAACATGAACTGCATTGAGCAGAGGCAATGTGAGAGGTAGCTTCCAGGTGAGAGCAAAACCTTCTCGTAGGTAAGTACGTACATAGGTCGGGTGGAATGGACTCGGTGTGCGGGACCCGGGCCAGACAGGCAGATTTTGGCTCTGATGTTGGACTGTCTGTACCACGGCTGGGCGGGAGCCTCGGGCGCTGTGACTGGGCTGCGGTATCTGACGCGGACACGAGGGGGTGCTGCTCACCCGCCTAAGGCGCTGCAGCTCCCGAGCGCTCCGCCGCGCCCGCGGGATGAGCCTCGGGGTTCGCGGGAGAAGGATGCTCCGAGCGTAGATAGCGCGGACACGAGGGGGTGCTGCTCACCCGCCTAAGGCGCTGCGGCTCCTGCCGCGTCCGCGAGATGAGCTTCGGTGGTCCCGGCAGAAGAGTGTTCCGCGCGTAGATAGCGCGGACACGAGGGGGTGCTGCTCACCCGCCTAAGGCGCTGCAGCTCCCGAGCGCTCCGCCGAGCCCGCGGGATGAACCTCGGTGTTCGCGGGAGAAGGATGCGCCGAGCGTAGATAGCGCGGACACGAGGGGGTGCTGCTCACCCGCCTAAGGCGCTGCAGCTCCCGAGCGCTCCGCCGAGCCCGCGGGATGAACCTCGGTGTTCGCGGGAGAAGGGTGTTCCGAGCGTAGCTACTGCTGCCTTACTCGTCCGTCGTACACCTCCTCGCTCAAACATACACGGGGGAGAACTTGACTTCCCAATTAGCCCGCCGTAAGGTCGTTACATTTTATTGCGCTGCGCTCTGTGCAGTGACCCGGAGCAGAACAGAGGAGGATGGACAGAGGTACAGCTGCCCTCCACACGCTGCATGGCACACGGTGAACACCCACACCAGTGTTTCCGTGCCAAAGGGCTGCCCCTGCAGGATCTGAAGCTGCAGGAGTGGATGTGGAACAGAAAAGGAGTCCATCCTCAGAGATATTGGGACATCTTCCTACACAAGAAATAAGAGCAGGAAAAGGGCATGAAAGATTCCGTTTGGGTTACAAACTCTACAATGATTCAATGACAGGAAAGAAAACTGGTCCTGGACAATAAGATACTACAGGCTCCTGCTTGCTTGAAGTTGTTAGAGAAGCACTTGCAAAGAGAAATCACAATATTCCTAGAAAAGCCAAATACTGTTAAAGGAAAAAATCTGCACCAGAAATGCTGAGTCCTGGACAAAACAAGACATGGACACGGCCAGTGTAGCCTGTTTTGTCCTACGGGCAAGATGCTGCTTCTGCCCTTGTTGTGAACAGGAAAATATCCTTTCTTTTAGCTTGCAGATTTATGAGTTCCTAGACTGCAAGGAAACAGTGTCCTCTCCCATCAAACACTGCAGTCACATAAACAGGGCTGGATCCTATCAGCTGGATCTAAAATGTTTGAGATACTGGTATTGGGAGGCATTCCAGCATTGGATCACCTGCAGGAAGTGTAAATGCTATTTTTTATTCTGGCTGCTGTTCTCCCTGTCTCTTGCACTGGCTCCACTGTTTGCACTGGCTGCTGAATGGCACCTGTCATTAACAACCACAAGCTTATGACCAGTTAAGACCCATCAGGACAAGCGGACAGTTTCTGGGTTCAGGCTGATGTGTCTGAAACTGACATAGCAAAATGTTACAAGTACAAACCTCAAAACAGATTAAGGATACAACACAGCATTTGTCTTCAAGAGAAAGGCCCAGTTAGCCAGTCAGCAGCTTGCTATTTCCTGGGTGGTTTGTGCGTGCATGCAAGGACTTGCTGCTGCAGGTTACTTCCAGTGCAGCTTCAGAAATTAATCTGTTTCTCATAAAATAAAACACAAATACCTCTTTGTCATCATTTCTGAAAGTCACATGGGCATCAGTTTGTTCTATTTCTGTACAAAACAATCCTCAAGAACACAATTCAAGTCCATGTTTGGACACTGTTGGGGCAGAACCCTAAAATAAATGAGAAAGCCTTTAAATGTGCGGTTCAAAGTCTCTACAAGATGCAAGCATTTTATTTTAAGTGTTTTTATGCATTTCACTGACAACACTTCCAGTTGTTCTCAATGTGCCCTGCTAGTGTATTGTACCTTGTTCAAAAATAAATACCAAATAAATATCACACCAAAATGTGTGGGGAAACACTTAATCTCATCATGTGTGATGTCAGGAGGAACATATTCATACTTTTTTTACTATAGTAGTAAAAGTAATTTCCCAGGGAAAAAATGTGCCGTAGCTATTAATAGTAAAGAGCTGCCTCTATGTAACACCTCTCACTTGGGAACATGAATAAATTTAGTCTAAAATTTCCCCTTTAGTGACTGAAATATTAATATTAAAAACCTAAGGAATAGTGGAATCTGTGGACAAGGGTTTTTCCAAATGTTGACATGATTTTGAGTACCTGAGATTCAAATATACCTGGCTTACAAAAAGAAGAGAAGGTTCACTCTGAAAATCACTCTGTGTCCAAGCTCTCAAAAACCAAAAGCATTTGCAGCCAACAACTGGACCAGGAAGCACACTAGGAAATTTCTGCCACCACTGCCAAGGGACAGAAGATCAAGCCCAGAACAAGAACATGTGATTTAAAATTGTTCAGTGTCTCACACTGAGTAAAGAACCTCACGCAGGATAGTAAAGGCCTGTTTACACTGAGGCATGTATTGGAGACAATTCAAAAAAATCAGGGATATGTCTCTAAAGCTCAGCTGTCATTTAAAGATGGAAGGCCAAGAGATTCAGAAAGGGTTTTTCTGCTGTGCTATAACTTGAAGGAAAACTTCTGAGTTTTACCTTTGCTGTTCAGAAATTATTTAGATTTTAGTTTTATTTCTGTTCAGAAGATTTAGGAAAAAATCAGACATGCAGAAAGGCCACAGAAGGTATCACAAGCTGAAACTTGTTTGCAGTCTGCAGCTGAAGGGAGCTGAAGGAGGAAAGTCCGTTGAGTCTTTTCCTCCTTCAGTATTTCCAGCTAATCCTTTCATGACCCCCTCAAATTCCTCTAGCAATTTACCTTCGTAGTCCTGGGGCTTCTCCAAGCATCCCTGCTTGCCCATGGGCCCAGAAGCCCATTTAAACTTGGTCTTTGGCATTTTCCCTGGTTTTGAACTTTGTTGGAGGAACTGTTGGGTTCAGCCTGTGTTGGGTTCAGCCTCAGCTTCGGGTTTGCCTGGCCATGGGTGGCACTGATCAGGGTGCCTGACCTGTCACTTGGTTTTCCGGCGTGACCTCGGACTTGCCTCGTTGCCCTGAACTTTCCTTGTGATATAGGCTCTTGGTTGAACCTGGCTGTCTTCTCCGGGCCTGCCAGGATCTCCTAACTCAGGTTCTGTGGGAAGGAGCCTGGGCAGTGAGGTGCCTGCCCAGCCTGCTGGGTCGGGGTGCTTGGCTCCCAGTCCCTTAGGGGGGAGCTGGTCCTTTCTGGGCCCCAATATCCACCTGCTGGAAGTTGCCCACTTACTACAAACTTGAGCACTGACTCCTGGTAGTATTTCCTGGGTAGTCTCTCACTGAAGATATAGAAAATTATGTTGCTATCAATTGAAAATAAACGTGGAAAAATTTAAATAATGGGATTTGTGTAAGAGCAGGGGAGACACATAAAGATGGTTTCAAGTGAATGCTGTGAATTCAGTTCTGTTTTAAGTAGCAACATTCTCAGTTGGTACCCTGCAATAGCATCCCCTGCTTACTGGTGTAATCTAATGATTCATCCCGGACCTTTAGTGGTAAAATATTCCCATGGACTCTCATGATCATGAAATGATCAGATGCTTATTATATTCACCTGTTTCACACCTTTTGAAACAGAACCATTAAACCTCTGAAGCCAAAAGAATGGTGAACGATGCCCACAAGAAAGGAATGCCTCTCATGCCAGCAGGAAGTCTTGATAGTGTTTTTTACGTCAGGGATTTTGCTAAGGCATGTGAGGTGGGAGGAAGATTATCATATTACAGAAGAGGAAAGTGGGACAGGGAAATCACCTCAGTGACTTCAGTGGGGTGAATAAGACCCTTGCAATCCCCAACAATGTGTTAGGTCAAATAATGCAGAAGAGAAGAGAAATAAATCATGCAAATCCTTCAGTAAAGGATTGATACCTGTGTCAGCTTCAAGCAGGAAGTTCAGCTTTCAGATGGTGTCTGTAACAGGCACTACTATGAAAACAAAATGGGCAGCGTTGAAACCAGTGTGTCACTTGTGGCTGAATTTCCTGGCTCTAAGGTGTGGAGCAAAATGATAATCCACCTTAAATCCCTTTTCCTGTGGTAAGTTTATTTGTTTATGAAATGTGATGAGGATGAAATATATTGCCTGAATCCTTTCCAAAGGATTATAACACAGATCTGTCCCAGAAATGAAGAAAGCAAGACACTATTTTTCTGAGTCACAGATTTACATGGTTTCTCTTTAAAGGGTTAAAATGCCTGACCCATAATTTGCATTGTTTCACACAAAACGTACAAAATAAAGTTGATGTTTCTTTTGGAGGTCTTCTAAATCCATACTTCAAAATACGCTTGGTAACTGCCAAACCCTAATTTTGAAAGAAGGAAAACCCAGTATCACTGACATTGTCCAGGGTCTGTACTACTTGTGTTTGAGAATTGTGCCAATTCCTTATTTAATCATGTGATCCATGGCAATCCTCTGCTCCTGTTTTGGTTTTTTTTTATGCACATATATATATATATATAAATACAAATATTAATCATGCAGTTCTCAAGGCCTCTAACTTTTCTCCATACTGTAAATTTTGATGTTTCTTTTTCTGAACCTCTAGAAATGATTCTGAAAGCCCCAGTAACTCAAACTCATCTTCTGGGAGACAGGCAGCTTCAATCTGTGTAGCCATGTAATTGTGTAGAGGAGAGGTCAGGCACAAAGAAATAAAACTTCAATCTTCAGCAGTAATTAATTTGCTCTGGCAGGACATCTGAGGATGACAGTCTCATATTTGATGAGGACTTGGCAAATCCTGGCTTAATCAACTATCCCAGAGTCACAAACCCGTACTCCAAACCAAGAGCTGCCATGAAATCTCCAGGGTTCCAGGTTAACACTTTAGGCATGCGGTTGTCTTTTCTCTGAATCTATCTTCCAAATCACGTACATGCAATAAATATAATTTACTTGCTGAATTGATCTTGGGGCGTCCTTATAATTTTCTTTCACAAGGGACTTGCCTAAAGCTGAAAATTCCTAAAGGGTCCATGCTTTCACAGGTGCACGTGGAAAATAAAATATTGAAATTCGTCTTGATTATTGCTTTCCCAGATACCCAGTAACTTCAGCTGGAATTACAAATGTGAAAATCAGGCCATTTATTCAATGGTACAACTTTAAATGTGAAAGGGCAGACTGTTAACTTGCCTGTGGGAAGTTAACATCACATTCCATACCAGATAACACTAGCTAGAAAAAAGGCACATCACAAAGTGATTTCATATCCTTGGATTGAGCCTTAGAGAAAATTCCTGTGTTCGAACATCCCCACGGGAATGGGAGCTTCAGATCCACATGGTGATCTCAGCTTTGTGATTCAGGCCTCTTCTTCACCGTACAAAAGCCAGTAGCTTGTGGTTGTGCAAGAGCGCTGGAGGGTATGCAAAGGCTCTGTCTTGTTCTGGAGACCTGTGGCTCAGCAGCAGCACCGTGTGCACAGCACTTCAGGGCTGAGTCTCCACTACCATTATTCATTTTTGCTGAGGCATTTTGCCACTAATCCTTCAGATATTTTCTGCCAGCTAATACAGTGCATCTGATGCTTCATGCAGTGGATCACAGTAAATAATTTTCCAGGCTGTGCTGTTACACTAATTGAGACACACAGTTTTGGGGAAGCCACTAAGATGTTTTTTGAGGCAGTGTGCAAAACCTCGACTGCAGGTAAAGAGCGCATTATTCTGAATACTCTTCAAAAACAGGCGAATGGATGCTTGCTGGTGCTGGAGTCCTAAAGTCCCCTGCAAGCACTGCACCAAGGGCTCTAAGATGCTACCTGGTAAGATTTTGTAAGTGCTGCCTGGACAACCTGCATGCAACTCTTTGCCATTCCTGACTTTTTCGAGTGTGCTCCCTGCTGGGTTTATACTGAAAAAGAGTATTTATTGCATCCGCTTACTGATCCTCTTACAGTGAAAGATGCTTACTCTCAAGCCCCTAATGAGCTATAGTGGGAACGTGGACTGAGCAGTGGTTAAACACTGCCTGCTTCAAACACAGGCACTCTTCCTGAGTGCAAACACTGAAGTGCTGATTCCTGCTCCCAGGCAGGATGATGCCCTGCTCTCCTGAGAGAGGGACCACCTCGGCTCTTTCAAAGTGACACTGTCCTTGCGTGCGTGCATGCCATCAGTGCAGAAGTGATGCCGCACACAGGGCTCCCGGGATGACACCGCAATACCAGGACGTTGCAACACGAGGCAGGGAGGATTTTATTGTCTTGCTGGAACTCATTACCAAGTTCCTCCCTCCAAGTACAGGAATGACATGAAAATGGCCTTTGGATGTCCCAGCAATGAATCACTTTGAAATGACTGATGGCTGGTTCACAAGTTTGAGGATAAGGCCCTGAAAAACAGCAAAGGTGCAATGTACTGGCCTTTCGCAATTCACCCTGGGCAACAACTGCTCTTGTGCCTCCAGCCTGCTTGTTCTCCCTCTGTACCATCACAGTCTCATGCAGCACCATGCTGTAGCTGTAATGCTCTAACTGGAATAGAAGATGTGCAATGGAAATCATCCCAGTATGGTCTGACTGCTTCCTGAGCAGCACTGAGTGCTTCATACCCCTCACTGGCTGCTGCTGAGGTTCATGGATTCAGCATGTTATCAGAGATATCCAACACTTCCTTAATTTACACCCATTGCTGTTAGCAGGAAGAGCAAACGTGACTGAACTTGTCACAAAATTAAGTGACCTATATGTTAGGAAGGCCAGTTCTGTGATAAAAATGGCATTATGCCTTGAAATTCCACTGTGCCTTAAATTCATGGTGCTGTAGTTCCTAAAGGCTCTAGAGCAATTGCCACTAATCCTTCAGATATTTTCTGCCAGCTAATACAGTGCATCTGATGCTTCATGCAGTGGATCACAGTAAATAATTTTCCAGGCTGTGCTGTTACACTAATTGAGACACACAGTTTTGGGGAAGCCACTAAGACGTTTTTTATTTCTTCTCCAGTCCTAGCCTCCTCTTCCCACCTTTGCAGAGCAGCTTTTGCACCATCTCCTTAGTTGTTTCACCGCCATTGTCATAGAGTCAGATTATAAAATGGACCCCCTGAAAAAAAGAATTACCCTAAAAGCAAAATGACCAGCATTGCAATGAAAGAAACCTGTCTGCAGTGACAAGCACCTCAGAAATCTGAGCCCATCCTACTCCCAGGTCTCAAAGTCAGTCCCAAAATTCCTCCACTGAAAATCCAATTTGACTGCATGTTAAGGAGAACCACTATTCCTTTCTGGGTTAATCTGTCCCAAACATAGTAAAACAGCACAATAGCTGGGGAACTATCTTTGTAGAACGGGAACTATCTTTGATTCAGAGAAGAAATAAAGACAAGCAAATAAAGGAGGACTCTGAGGACCTCACAATGGTGCAACATAACTTGCCTTAATGTTCTGCCTAAAGAATAAAACATGATTTTTAGTATCTTCAGAAGGGAGGCAATTAATTGTCTGAACTTCTGCCACATGGTTTATGTTTCTTACTGTCAAAAAATCTCATAAGAACTCAAAAAAACTGTTTAAAAAACAAATTGCTTTGCTCTTATGCCTTCTGCTCCAGACATATGCTTCTCATCTGTAATTTCTTTTGGTAAATTATTACCATGATGTTTGGCATTTCCTTTTGGACTGGGCTGTGAAAAGGATAGGACATGCAGTGGCTTATGCAGAACTACAAGCATTACTTACAGAGCACTCTGGGATGAGTTCAGGCCATGACAGACAACCTTATAAACAGGGATCACAGAACACCCAATCCAGAAAGTACATGATGTAAAATTCTACTGTGACAGAAAGCTTTGGACAGGATCTGACTGTCCATCATGGCAAGATTGTTTACACCAGAACAACAAAGAATATAGCAGCTTTTTGATTCTGAGTATATATTTCAGGGTTTTGAAGGTTGATAAATGGAGCCCATCTTGAAAGTGGATATAAAAGAGAAAAAATTTCAATGAGATTGCACAAACACACTCCAGAACTCATTTTCTGCTTCCTGTCCAATTCTATGCCTTAAAACTGAAGCTTTATTACTTAAAGTTTATAATGAGAAAGGCTGCAAGTTCAAGTGTGATCTGTAGCTATTCCTTTTCCCACACCTCTATAGTGAACTTCAGGAACTTGTGGGAAAGGTGAAGAGTGACGTTCAAGTCAACAAGTGAACATCCTGCTCATCTTGCAACACTGCTGGAAGGAAATTGTTTTCAAACTGTAGTTTAGTAACCATTCTTTGATCAAAACCACTGCCACATTACCCTCACTAAAGTGCAACCCAAATCCTTATGTACTAATAATTGTGCACCACCACCGGTAATTGTTTAAGACACTATTGCCTGGAGACTGTTTGTGTCCCAGCTGTAGGAACTTCCTAGGCCTGCTATGCTCATGCAGACTTTTGCACTTATGTGCAATCAGCCCCAAAGGTGCACTCAACACAAGAGTAACAGTAAAGCTCCTGTGCGGTAGAGGAGTTGGAGCTGCCCTGTCAATGTGCTGTGAGGGTCTTACTGGATTTGGTGGAACAGGGGCCAACTGGCCCAAGTAGAACAGTAAAACTAGAATATATGGGGAAAATCTTCTCAGGAGAGAATTATTATAACCTCATCTAAGCCAAAAGTAGATGAAGCATGAAATCTAACAAGAAGAAATGCTCCTAGGTGTCTTACATTTCACATTTACGCTCTGGCAGTCCATGAGAAACTCTTCTGGAGCACATCTTACTAGCCAAGGAGTTTCTGTCCTCCAAAGCTGCCGAAATCATGGGTATTTTGCAAAGAAATAGAAATGTGTGATTGACAGGACGAACCTTATGAAAGGCTGCAAGCTGGCATGCAGTCACACATACCACTTCAGAAATGAAAATGATAAAACAGTGGCTGGAATCAAAGCTCACAATGACTCTTACCAGTTCCCAAGCTCTCTGGTGGTTATTACACTTTAGAGGAATGGGGAAGGGATATGGTTTTCTGTGGGTGATTAAGCATTCAGCTCCATGCCCTGTGCTCATAATGGATGGTTTCCTGATTAACTCTACTGGAATTGGGTACCTCAACTGGTTGGACCTAACAAACAGGTATTGTCAGACTTTCGGGAAAAAGGTGCTGGGGAGAATCAAACTCCCTGCTGTAGGTTTATATCCGTGATCTACATTAAATACTCAGATGTTTGAGTTTGGTGTCGACCACTAACGTTGTGAGTCACACAGCAACGCAGCTGTTTATGCTAAATAAAAGTGGGTCAATTCCTGGGTTCTTATCACGTTACTTCTTACAAGAGGAAATTAGGTCTGTGCTGAAAGTGGGAGAAAGTGACATACAAGAGTAATTTCCACATTTCATTGAATCCAAATGACAAATATTTTTCCTCAAATGAAGAGGAGAAGATGCCTTTGATGCAAAGAGAATCCAAGCCCAGAAATAAGAAACGCTGAAGCCTAATACTGTGGAGACGGTAGGGTGGGAATGGCAGAGGGAGATTAGAACTTTTCGAAGTTCAGAACACACCTTAGGGAATTGCTAAAGGTATAAATCCACTTGCAGTTCTAACTGTGACTGTCCAGGCCAGCTCAGAGCTTGGTTGATGGTGGTTTGGTAAACATCAGGCCCACAGACATAAATCAGTCATACAAAGATAGGATCTACCTCTGATGAAGAAGAATGATCTGGGTAGGAGGGGATTACAAATCACTAGTATAAACTGTCCAGTCACTTTCTTTTGAAGAGTTAAAGATTAGCTTCATCATTTTCCCCCAAAGCACCAGGGCGAATTGCAAGTGCACTAGAAACTTAGTGTGCAGAGGAGATATGATTCAGTGTATAAATACCAAGATAGTTAGGCAGAGATTTACACTGCTGAACAATGGTATTTTAAATTGCAAGTTCACAAAATCTGAGATACTTTATACACATACAACGTTGCTCTCCGAAAGTGCTGTAATTCTACGGGCAATCTATGGAGGCTTAAAACAGTATGAATTCTGTCTTTGTACCACTGGGCCTTTAAAAATCTAGAGAGCTACTTGTGAGTGCTTGGAAAAATCCAAGGTGCAAGTTCCCAAACTCTTCCTGTCACACAAGTATTCTGGTTTGCTGTTACATACCTGTGAGGAGTGGGAGAAGGCAAACAGGTCATGCCTGAAGCATTTGTTTGACCTGCTGCTAACTCATGATCAGTGTTACAAAATGCACTGGAGTTAAAGGAAGTCCTCTATGGCAGGAGTTGCCAACAAATCAATATAATGTAAATTATTCCCTGGGGTTTTCCACTTCATGTAGGAATGAAACAACATGAACTGAAGGAAAGAAGAGGAAAATCCAGTGACAAAAAAAATGAGTTTGATTTCCCAGAAAATCATTACCTTCCAGCACAGTGTTCCCAAGCAGGGAAAGTAGATGTTGGAGGTACTGCCTTTGCTCTTTTTTCTTGAGGACCAGGACTGGGTAGGAAGAGGTAGGACACAGGGTCTGTCCCCATCACATCTAACCTTCTCAACCTCTGCCCAGCATCTGTAACAACTGCAGGAGGAAGTGCAATACCCACATGCAACAGCAACACAAATCCTTCTTTGCATCTCTTAAAAGGGAAAACCTATGTCTTCCACAGCAAATTTTGAAAATTAACATAGCACAGAACAAGCAAACACAGATTGTTAATCTACACAGATCAGTGCCACGCACTCAGCTGGGCAAATATTCAACCTGTAAACAAACCAGCAGTACTGAGTTCCTGGGGAATAGTTAGCACTCAGGTAATCTTTCTGCAGTGCCCAACCAGCAGATTCTGCTGAAGTTACCAGCACCAGCAGCAGAATCCTTAGGATGTATTTGTACTGTTTTGACACTTGGCATTTTCCCTCAGCTCCATTGTCAGGGGTTGTTGTTTAAGAATCTAGAAACTCTGTCTTGGTTTCATGTGATGTAAGTGTACACACAGTGTGCTCAATGATGAACAGGCCCATGCGAAGCCAGCTTCCCTCACCATGGAGATGGGCCCTCACAGATAAAATGCAGCTGCAGTTCCCTTCCTCTCCAAGTTCTTCTGTCTTCACCTTTTGTTCTCTCAGGTGCAGGCAAGAAATACACGTGAGCCCTCTGTCTCCCGTTCAAACTGATCTTTCCTCCAGACAGCTAAAGCTTTGGAAATAAAAAATGTCTTGATGATTTACACGAGGAATTTGAGGCCAATGCACCCTCTTTGTCTCCTCACAGCTGCTGCGCTTTGCACCATGTCACTGCCTCTGAGTTCAGGACCTTGTTGTCTTCAGATCCACATCCACTGCTGAAGCATGGCCCCATTGATTTTAATTTTTCCCAATTTACACCAGTAAGGACGTGATTAGAATTGCAATGCCCATGGAATGTAGCATAGGGTTGTTAATACTGCTTTGCTTAAATTCTTGAAAATACTATCACTTTGGAAAAGCTGTCATTATTTTACCCTCCTCCCCCAGTCAGGTAAACCTAGAATGCAGGCTTCTAGTTTTGGGAAAGCTGAGGGGATATAGGCTGGCAGAGGGGAGCCGGGGAGTCAGGGAGGAAGAATAAGCAAGTGCTACTCCCAAGTATCTGCTCCAGTCCTTTCCCTATTCTCAACTACTCTTTCTGCTCAGTCCTGGAAATCTTGGCTTTGTCATACTAAATAAAATATTTTTCTGAGTAATCCTTTTGTTCATGTATTGTAATAGGTTTTCAGCTACATATGATGATTAATGAAGAAAGGTATCTATCTAATAGGAAAGACAATACATGGCGATACCAGGTGCAACACTGGAAAGTCCCTGAGTAATCTTACTGCAATTAGTTTTTTCTTAAAAATGCAACTAATGCAATTAAACTGGTCTCTTTTGTTGTTTGAAAAAGTTGCTGCATGCTAAGTAGCCTGGACGCCCTGACAATGCTTCAGGCAGCATCCTGTCCATTTCTTCTTTTTCTTTTTTTTTTTTTTTCCATATTACTTCCCTTTCTGGAGATGATTTCATTTCCTATGCAGTTACTACATACATGGGGAAAACCCAGAAATACACAAAGACAGATATTTTCCATCAAGCTCGATCAGTAAATGGCTTTTGTTGTATTGTGGATCTGCCAAAGGGCACAGAAAGGAAGGACTGCAATTCTGGATTCCTTCAAACTGCTGAAAAATGTGAACCAGGTTCTGAGTCAACCAGAAATGTTCTGCTGAAAGCTCAGGGACTGCTGAAGCAAAGCTCATTATTGCCATTAGCAAATTTTAGATGTACAGCTGCAAGCATGGAGTATTAAATGCACAGCACTAGGACCCAGAACAGCCAGCAGGATGAACACTGGGAAATCAAGCTGGCTAACAGAAAATTTGGGAAAGAGAGAAAGAAGTGCTAGCAATGGTTTTAGGTGTGTTATATAATTGTGTATTGCTGGAGCACCTGCTTGTGCCGCAGGTACACCCACATGCCATGTGCTCTTGAGATAGATCTCCAAAGTGCTTCTCCTGCCTCTGAACCAGAGATCTCATCAGCAGGGCAGGTGGAAAAAAACATTCACCAGCAGGAATGTTGCAACTGTGCTTCTCTGCAGCAAGAATCACGGGCTGCACGGAAAATACAGGAATAGGGATCATCACCTCCTGTGCTGTGAGGAAGTAATGCTATGGTACAGCAGAGCTCTGCCTCTCATCCTTGTTCTTAGAAGACTGTGCAATTTTATGACTAATTAATACTCCTTTCTTGAACCACTTGCACAGTGACCTTTGTAACACCTGCCCAGTGCAGGGCCGATTTGGCAAAGACTCTCCACTCCATACCCAGCACCTCTAAAAATTAACAAATACCATTTCCATTCTTGTTAATGAGGGTAAATATCAAACACAAGCAGTTTCAGTAAGAGGAGAGGAGGCAGCCACACAAATTTCAGTGAACCTCTCCTGAGAAGGAGGGCTCAGCAAAACAAGTCAGGCTTGCAGAATTGCACATTAACTAAACAAAAGAGAATTTATTTTTGGACAGGACTGATCAAACACTGCAGAAGCTCATCAGAAGAGAGATACTAAAAGCATCTCATGTTTGCATTTCTAATTACAGCCCTCAATTCTAAATTTTTCATGTAAAAGTCATTCAGTGTGAAAGTTGACAAACTTAAAATCTTGGGGAGTTTGTTGATATCTCATTAAGGAATAGTCAGGGGGAGAGACATAGATTTATGGCATTTGAAACTATAATTAATTTCTCTGTTTGGCCCTCTCAAGTCAGCCAGCTTGCCTCAGGAAAGGTTTACAATAGAGACCATCTCACGGCCAAAACACACATGAGACGTTACAAGCTGACTGTCAGGAAAAAACACAAAGTAGTTGAGGTATTTTCCTACTGCAGATCAAAAATATGAAGAGATTTTGCACGCAGGGTCACAGAAGTGTAACAAATTAAGAGGAAGAATTTGCCTAAAGGAAATCTAAAGCGAAACAGGACTACCCTTTCGTGTTGAACCTAATACTCTTTCAAAAAACCCTGGCAGGCCACAAGGACTGACTCAGCTGCTCAGCAATATTTAAATCATCTTTTACATGTTTGGATGTAAAATTCCAGGCACGAGGCAGGATTACTAAAGATAGTGGTGAACAATCATTGAATGAAATGAGGACAGGGCACTGCAAGGAGCTCCCCAGGGGAAAGAAATTCTTCACTGCTCGTGTGAGCATAAGGAAATGTAAATTTCCTGGGCACTCCAGTCAGAGAAGGGTGGGCAGGAGCACACAGAAAATCATCTGAGAAACCACAATGTTTTCACTTGGGTACCTCAGCCTCTCTCCTGCCCTTTGTCTTCTGTAGCTTAACTGATGTGGAAGCCTTGATTAGTGGAATTACTGAATGATATGCCTACTCTAGCACCTCCAGATTGATCTGAACTAATCCAGCACGTACCAGTTTGCCATGTGATTTGGACAGGAACTTTTACACCGCATATCAGTGTCAAAAGTTGGACACAGGACAATGTGCATTCCTGTGTGTCACATACTGCTGATAAGCACATCAGTACTCAGAAATCTTATCACTTGGTAGCTGTTAAGGCACTCTCATGCCAAGAAAATTGAATCTTCTCAATAACTGTATTTATGACCCTTATGACAAAGAAGTGTTTATACAGCTGAAGGTGACCAGATATCATTTATGACACTCATAGTTAAGGCTTAGCAATGGCTTTCTTCAGTCAGAGTGTGTGTGCACTAGAATTCCAGCAGCTCTTAATTCACCCACCTCACATCTCCAAAACAAGGTCCGTTTAAGTCAATGGGAACAGCAGCTGTTCTCTTCGGCCCAAGTCACACAGTTTACAATAAAACATGTGACCTTTTCATTCAGAGTTCATCTCTTCTGACTTCTCTCTGTGACCACAGGAGAGATTTTATCTTTGTCAATTCTGAGTTTTTTGCAGGCCACCCCTAAGCACTCTGCTCCCTACATCCTAAATTACAGATCAAAGCATGGCCTCCAGAACACTACTCAATTGTACCCACTGCTCCATATCAAGATTTGTTATGCTGTAATCATTGTATTGTCTCTGATAAATGTAAAACACCTAAGCCCTTTCTTTATGTTTGAGTAGAAACACACAGAGCCACAAATATCTGGTCTGTCTGGACCAAGAAAGTAGAACTGACATTTCCTTAAAACCCAGCAGGCAGAAGGTTTTGCACAAAGAAGACAAAGGATAAAAGCTTCATTGCATATAGAGTACAGAAAGAATAACTTTTTCTTTGAGATACTGAAAATCATTAGTGAAAATGAAGAGGAATAACAGTTTCTTGGATTCATTTGGGAAAAAAATGCACACTAGTCAGGCAATGCAATTCATCCTTCTATTTTCTCCTTATATGCAGGCCAGAAGACATTTCCATTGATGCTCTAGCTTGCATTTCTGTAAACAGCTTGCTGTGCATGGAAATAGTGTGTGAGGCGAAAATAAAAAGTCCAGAGTTAGGAACAAACAACCGGTCTTATGCTGCTCTCAGGCAACAGGACAGAACTAGATCAGGGGTAAGGATCAATATCTACTTCTTGTTATCCTGTAAAAGAATCAGGAAGCAGCAAATGAAACCAGATTCAGACTACTAGGGATAAGTCTCAAAGACACTTAATCTTTTCTTACACATTCCTAGACACCTGCTGATGGCCGTAGTTGAAGAGGACAATCCCTAGACAGACCTCAGGTCTGATAAGCAAGAGCTGCAATTAGAGTTTATCTGTTTATCTGTTAGCTCATCCAGCTGTATTTGCTGCAAGCTGCCAAGTGACAGGAAAACCAGGTGCCTAATTCCATAGCTTCTGGAATAGCTACTGTTCAGATCATATACCCCAAGGCTATTTATAAACCACAGACACTGAGAGGTAATAGTAAGTGGAATTCAGTCTGGCATGTGTAAATCTCTGAGACCTTCATGATCAGTCTGAGAAAAATAACCTACATTCATTCATATCTGGCCCTATGCTTTGTTCCTTGGACTTCCCCATTACCTGGCAGAGGAACAATAATGGGACTCCTTGATGTTTAACCCAAATAAGGCCAACTTGTATTATAGTATTTGTCTTTACTGTTAAAAGAAATGGTTGAACACCTCCAACTTTGTCTGAATAATCCTTCTTCATGATTCCATCTTCAGTTTTCTTTATTTTCATCATAATCAGAAGAAATCTTCTCTTCACTGGGTCAAAGTTAAATTTGCATAAGTGCCTCACTTTATTTCAGAAGAAGAATCCTACAGCAGCTTTTAGAATTTTCCTCTGCCCAAATTCAAAGCAGCAAATAACTAAGAGGCTTTGTCTTCTGAAGAAGCAGTCATCCTCAAAAAACAAAATCCACCTTAGGCTGGGCAAAGCAACTCATCATATCATAATAACATATTCTGTATGTTCTCAATGGTACTACAAAGCCAGTCTGGATTCTGTTGCTTATTTCAGTGAAGCTGGATTTGAATTCATCAGAAGAATACTGTAAGTATTTCTGCTACAGTTATCTCAGCATATGAAAAAGATTTTTTTTAAATGTACATGAATATAAGGACAAGGAGAGCTAGTATCTATCATTCCTAGAATTATTAGCTTCTACTTCTATCATGTCTTAAAATGGAAAAAAATAAAATTGAAGTCCAAAGACACAGAGATGGAAACTCACAGAGCAAATGCCTTTGACCTGCGGTGGAAAGGCACAAGGAGGACAAAAATACAGGTTAAAGTTACAAGAAATACAGAATTACAAACTCCCTACAGACTCCACACAGCTCACTTTACTTCATAAAATGCTTTCTATTAATGAGAAGCAATTTTGTGGTCATGAAGGGAAAGGGGCTTACCCACTCACCTGTGACTCAGTGCACAGCAGCATCTCGCAGGTTTGGAGTTTCCGTGCGTATGACCCACCCGTGATGCCGGAGTGCCCCAGGTGGCCCAGGCAGGATATAAACATGGCCAGTCCCAGAGCACAGGCACTTGCCACCCTGAGATCTGCCAGAGCTCACGCCACCACAGAACCAGGCCCAGGCCACACGGGGAAGACACGCTCTTGCATCATGATGGGCAAGACTGTGGCTGCTGTCCTGATCCTACTCCTGATCTCAGCACTTGGAACACAAGGTAAAGAAACCCTTCCTAAAGCTCTCCTGATTAATGGCCAGAGCAAATGCTGAGGGGGAGACACTGTGCTGTCTTACCAGTGCAGCAAAGGACTCTCCTAATGCTGTCAGCAAAAACCCCCACGTTGTGCTTCCTGTGAAAATAGTGAAACGCTTCACCATTTTATTGTTTTACAGGTGAGGCTGTGCCACGCTCAGCCATTGAACTCCGGTGCCAGTGCATAAACACCCATTCCAAGTTCATCCATCCCAAGTTCATCCAAAACGTGAACCTCACCCCCAGCGGACCTCACTGCAAGAATGTCGAAGTCATGTAAGTGTTTTGCAAAAGCTTCCTGATTACTTAACAAGAAGGAAGCAGATTTTGCTGCCAGGATGGTGTAAGTGTTCTGTGAGCCATGTGAGTGGTGTGAGCAGTGAGCAGAGGCAGCTGCTCAGAAAGCAGAACAGCAGCACTCCTTGCTCCTACAGAAAATGTGCTATGTTGTGAACTGCATCTTGTTTTGCCAATCTCTACTTTTTAAACGCATGCAATACTTTGACCTAAATTCACAGTCATCAGGCAGCAAATAACTTTCTAAAACCCTGAATTCTACTGGCTTGTAAAAATGCACGGAGCCACACTGAGCAAGTGATAAAAACAGAATTTTTAAGGGCTAGGTCAAAAAAAAGATCACACTTCTACTCAAGTCAATGAAAAAAACTACCATTAGCATACAAACCATACATTCCAGTTGTATTCCAGAACTTTTACTGTAAGTAACTGAATTCCTATGGACTGGGCAGTACAATTTCTGAATCAAGATGGAAAGATTTAACTCTTCAGTGAAAGACTGACACAAATACCAAGCCAGTTGGGGGAAAAAAGCAGTTTTGAAAAGAGGGAGAGTCCTGCAGATGGTTTAATGCATCAAACAAACAGTTATGAGAAGATACTAAACTAGTTTTAAAAATCCCTTTAGGTTAGGCTACAGCCTCAGTTTATACAACCTAAAGTGGAACATGTCAGTGAATCCCTAGAATGACGTTATGAGAGAAAGGTGACATTGTCTTGGATTTCACTAAGTAGCCCTTTTCCCTTCCTTTATTCCCTGTTGTAGAGCTACCCTGAGAGATGGCAGAGAAGTGTGCCTGGAGCCCACTGCTCCCTGGGTGAAGCTGATCATCAAGGCAATTCTGGACAAGTGAGTCATTTCTCCTCAATAAGCACAGCTAATTGAAAACCGGTATTTTAATTGAACTACCGAACATGGACAGTGTGAAGTGCTCCAAAATTCTGTCCCCTCAGGCAGTTATTACCTTTTGTGTTCACTAATTGTGACAAGCACTGTGATTGCTTTGAGCCTTAATTATAGCATTAGGTATTGAAGCCTTACTGTGCCACACATCCCTGTGAAGGTTACCTTCATCTCCCTAAGGCAGAAGCATTTTGAGAACCTGCAGCACAACTGCTCAGGAAATCCGGGCATTAACTGACTGGTTTTCTCTTGCTTGCAGTGATAGAAAGCAGCAATCAGTTTTTCAAAACTAATGGCATATAGATAAGTGGGGGAAAAATCAGGCTCCAGCTGTCAAGTGAAGCATCAAACTATAGAAGTTCACTGCTATTGAATCCTTTTGGGAATGCCATGACGTACCAGTGTCCCTTGGGTTCTGCCACAGCTTTTCAGGTGCTTGGGCACAGAAGCACAAAGTGGTGGATTTCAGCCGGTGCCAGCAAGTCTTACCTGTTTTATGGTTGATTTTTAATAGTCTCCTTTTCCATCTTCTTTCTTTCTAGGGCCAACACCAAACCTGAGACAGGGTCCTAAAATAAAGATGAAAAATGTCCTAACTCTTCCAGCAAGACAAAAATAGGGAAGACACTCACCCAATTTCTGACAGCTCGCCTCCTTCGGCCTCCTGCATTCACAATTTTACAGCACTTAGGATGTGTATTCCCTAGTTTGTAGTTACAAACAAGGGAATGACAAGAATACTTTTAGTCTTTTAAACAGGTCTCATTGTGTAGGAAAGAAACCACTGACACCTCAACAAGAAGGCAAAAAACAAAATGGCTTGTGAAGGAATATGGAGATGATTCTGGAATATTTTTTTCTAAACACAGCTGGAACAGTGCAGTGCATGCCCAGCAGAGCTTTCACTAAATGACTCCTTCCGTTTTTGCTAACAGTTTAGGAAAAGACCAGCAGCAACTTCTCCCCTGCAAAGCATGGACAGGTAACTTCAACTGTACCTGGGTCACTGCCACTCACAGTGGGCTACTGGCTGAAGAGGGGAGCTTCCAGAATTAACACATCAAAATTCTGATACATCAGGTTTTGTGTCATTGTTTTCAAGGTATTACTTATTGTGAATTAGTGTTGTGAAGGTATAAACATGTATTTTAATGCCATCTTTTGGCTACAAAAAAAGCACTTTATTTATTTAGATAATTATTTTATTTATTTATTTATTTATTTATTTATTTATTTATTTATGGAAGATTTTTATGTTTCTGTACCTAATAAATGCTTATTGAAATGTTTTCACTTCAGTATTGTTTGTTAATAATTTTCTTGTTGGAGCAGAGAACTGAAAAAAAGAGGAAGCATTTTCTTTCAGTTTGTATCACATAATGGGTTCCCAGAAGGGCAAGACCCCGGGGTCTGAGTTGTGGGGGGCAGCAAAACAAAACAGCAAGTTGTTACCTCTGTAAAGTGTAGATAATTAACAATCAGAGGAATTATGAAAGTTATCTACTTTCCTCCTCTTTTCTTGTTGGACTCAGTGTTTTCAGAAGTCTAAATGATAAAATTCCCAGATAGTAATGAACAAATACTGGTTAGTCACAGAAATTACAAGGCCAAAAAAGTGTGGTGCTCTGACAGCACAGCAGCTGAGAACATGGCAATGAACAAGGGTTTTCATTAACTTAAATAAACAGGGAAATCTGATAAACATTAAGGAAGTCACTGAGCATCCTCCCTAACTCCAGTCAGGAGGGAGGACTACGTCAGGGGAAATTCTAAGAAACAAAGCTTCTATTATGTGGCCTCACATCTACCTGTAGCATGGCAATTTACAGAGGAATGCTGAAATTCGAGCAGCGAACACTTGAGAAATGGGAAAGTTGAACAAATATTTTGATATTTGTTTAGGTTCGGTCTTTTCCAACAAGGACCCACTCCATATTCTGCACAATCAGCTCATGTTTGCTCATGGTACAAGACATAAAGGGAGTTTTTGGCAGTGTTTGAGCAAGTTCTTGTGCAAGAGGGCAACTATTCTGATCACACTTTGCTCCCTGTCCCCATATTTGCCCCTGCCCCACCACACAGCATTGCACAGCCTGCTAGACCTCAGAATGGGAAGGATTCAAAGTTTCTCAAGAGACAGGTTTTGTTCAAACTTGTCTTCTTGTCTTAGAACTTTAAGCCTTCCTGTTTCCCGAGGGATTTTTATAAGCTGTCTTCTTTCAGAGATCTAATTTGGAGATAAGGATGTTGCAAGTATCAGCCAAGAATGGGGAGAGGTTGGGAAGAACCACTCAATCTACACAGCCATAAAAGTAGGGGTGTATCCCAAAGGACTGGTACTGACTTTAGTGTAATACAGATACATGTCACTTTTGCCACCAGCAACATCCCAGTCAAGTTACTGGGAGCTGAATCACAGTCAAGGAAGGGCTCTTCTCATCAGTTCTTCTGTCCAAAATGTCAGCAATGGCTGCACTCGCAAGACCCCGAGCAGGGCATCTGCACCTTCCTCCATAGGCTCATCGGTGAGACGTGACTTCAAGGGTAGAAATGACAACATATCCCATCTCTGTTCTGCATGCTGTCATGGAATAGCTTCCTTAGAAGCTTAACAACCACCCTCATGAATCCAAAAATGTGTTTCAGTGCTCTTGGAGACTGCCAAGAGAAGCACTGCATCTTTTCTGACTCGGTGTCTACCTCCATCAGACTGGGCTGCTCTTCTTTGTTGGTAGAAGTGCTTATGATGTGTGTTCATCTGCTGCCTTAAGCACCTGCGATTATTCTAAATGCATGAGGTTAGAAAGAAAAACAAGCAACTTCCTAAGTGCTTATTTTAACCAGGTATCATTACAGCCCTTACTGCCAGATACTTTCTCCTTTCATATTCTGAACAGATGAAAGTTCACAGAACACAGAAGAGCTTAAGTGACTTTGGTGACAATGCCTCAGTCATTTTAAGCTCATCATTTCCTGCTTAATGACTAGAGAGACTTTTCAGTACACAATAAAGCATCTAAATCCCTTTAGCCAAACTGAATTGACAAAATCCTTTCAGAGAACAAGAGAAACTTGTCGTATCTTGCCTTCATAAAACACTGGCTAATTAACTTCATTGGATTCATATCAAAATATAGAGTGGAAGATTGGGATGAAAAGTTCCTGTACTTATGCTGGGTAAATGTTTTTGCACAAGGCACTTAAGCATGATGCAAAGAGCTGAACAGAAATTCTGTATTCACAGAGGAGGGAAAAAGTCCCTTTATTTTGGCTCAGAGGGATGTCTGGTAATATATTGATTATAAAGTGCAAGCTCAGCATTGTTGGTTAAAGCCAATATCCCATGAAGAAATGCAAACAGAAAGTGATGGATGGATAATAATAACAACCTAAAGAAGTGATTGAAAATATACAGCAGCAGAAGCTAGGGAAGTTTGAAGTGCCACTGAATAGACTGCACAGAGATTTGGATTTCTTATGCAACACTCCCATGTGTTAGGAAATCTGCAAGTGCAGAACCCACCTCTCAGCACTCAGGCTGCTGGGAGTGCACCTTTCAGGTATAAAACCTGATGGGAAACAGCATCAAAACGGGACCTCTGTCAAGAAGGAAACGTGCATAGCAATGGATGGCAAATCTGTTGCTGTCACTTTGGTTCTCTACTTGGTCTCAATAGCAGGGTCAGAAGGTAAGAACATTATTTCTTAAAACTCATGTAAGCAATTAATAAGTATATGCATGCAAATGCAAGTGAGCTTATGCTATGTCCATAATGACTTTTTGCAAGAGAAGTGCATCCTCAGTAAACTGTCATTCAGAATTAAAAAGGATAATTTGTGCCTATTAGGATGCTGTGGATGTTTCCAGGAGTAAAATATGCTTCTGTCAGCAAATGAGTTTATTCCTATGCCACAATATATGCTTGTCTCTATATTTTAATTAAAACAGGACCTTTTTTCCTAAATATGTCCATATATCTCTTGTTTTCCAAATGACAACTTTATCCTATTTGCAATTTTATTCTTGGTAGGTAGGTTGAGGACACAGCAAGGATTATCCTGCTTGCAAGAAAGAATAAAGAATATGAGCAGATGATCATGGCAGAAACCTAGCAATCTGAGTTTAAATTCAAATGCACCTGCACACCAACAGCTCTGAAAATGCAGCTGCTGTGTTGTGCAGATGCAGTTAATTTTATCTCAGAGTCCAGCAAAGCAGAGTGTCTGAGGAATAAGAATGAGGCTACAGGAGGGAATACAGTTTGCCTCAGGGGTGCAAATAAAGAAACTGTTCATGTACCTAGACATAACTGGGTTTTGTTCCATAGGTAAGGCCGTGGAGAAGACAGATGGAAGAGGCTCCCAATGCCACTGCATAAGCACTCATTCCAAGTTCATCCCTCCCAAGACTATTCAGGATGTGAGATTAAGCCAAAGAGGACCTCACTGCAAAAATGTGGAAATCATGTAAGCACTTTTCCCAAATAGCATCTTGCTTCCAACAGGAGGAACCGCCTCGGCATTTCTCACTCTATTTACTTATGTACTTGGAGTGGAAGGATGTTTCCCTTGCAAAGCCTCAGGGATATCAAGTATCAGGAATGAGGTCTTATATACAAAGGAATGAGCAAATTCCCAGCCAAAGTTACAAGCAGCTTCCAGACAGTATTTTAAGTCTCCTTCTGCTGCTGTCTTACTTATGACCAACATCAGAGGGGAGAATCGGATTTCCACAACACAGGGCACAATTAATAACTTAGACAATGAAGAATCAGTCAAAGATACAAACTTGATCCTCTTGACATAAATTAAAACAATTTCTTCTAACTTGGCTTGCATGCGGCAAAGTTTGAAAGGCCCCAAGTTTTTTCCTGTGTCAGAATTGACATGGAGCATTTCCCTATGTGAGGAGTGGGGAATTTGGATTACACTCCATGTGTAATGCCATATGGTAAGCTTCATTTAAAACCACTCCTGGAACCAGTCACAGGAACAGAGCAGCGGAGTCAGTAAATAGAAGGGCTCTATCAGGCTTTTATGCTTTCACTATGGTCTCTTAAGTAAACAATGGTCGTACAATCATACCCTCTGTGCAGCACTGCACGGCATCCAGTTCCACCTCACTAGGAACTGGTAATTTAAGGTTTGGTTAAAAAAAAATCTTTCAAGACAATTAAGCTCCTGAAAGGTCTGCTGACATACTGCCAGATAGAGAACTGAAACCAAATAGAAAATTCATTAGGCTCATTTTAAGATCACAGCATAAACACCTCTACTGACATCATTCGTAAAAACCCCCAAACAAATAAGACAAAACCAAACAGGTCCTTCATCTACTGGCTAAGAGAAATTTCCAGCCATTAGGAGAAGTGTGAGAGACACACCTGGCCTTAACTTCTCTGCTTCTTTCTCGGCAGAGCTACGCTGAAAGATGGCAGGGAAGTGTGCGTGGAACCCACTGCGCCCTG
Source organism: Platysteira castanea (assembly GCA_013397175.1). Classification (NCBI taxonomy): domain Eukaryota; kingdom Metazoa; phylum Chordata; class Aves; order Passeriformes; genus Platysteira; species Platysteira castanea. Next base: position 276,100 of record VYXC01008065.1, read on the forward strand.
GGTCCGGCTCACTGTAAAGGCTCTGCTGGCCAGGTAAGCTGTTTGCTTTACTAGAACACCTGCACTTAAAAACTCATTTTAGAACGCTACTTAAATTCTTGGCACGCAAATGTTCACCCTCTTCAGGCATTAGTAATTCTTTCCATCAGTTCTCTCTGAGGTGAGATTTCTACATGCTTGAGAGTGAAATAGTTTCCTTTGATACCTTCCTGGTGTGTTAAACCACCCAAAAGGCTATGGCTAGGATGCCCCTACACCTCTGCTGAGAGACAGCACATTCTCTGTGTTTGACACTTCCAAAAATCAAGGTCTCAGAGACTCACTTCCTCTTTCTGGGTATGGTTCAGACGTGCACCTGGCATTTCCAAGAGCTTTCACTGCTGTAGACAAGGACACTCAAATCCCTACTTTGCACACAGGCAGACAGAAGTCCTTTCTATTGGAGCAGTTCATGCAGGAGCAATTTGGTTTTTTTTTTTTTTTTGTCTTTACACAAATGTCAATTGGTTGGTACAGTAAAAATAAGTCATTAATGATTCGTGAGCACTTCTTGCTCTCCCTGTAGCTTGTATTAATAGTCATTGTTTCTTGAATGAATTTCTGAGTTCACTTTATACTTAATCTAATTACAGGGCCAGGGACAATGTTGAGTCACCAGTCAAAGAAAAGTCAAGGAAAAATAAACCTTGGATTTCTGCAAGGATATGAGATGAGAGAAAACATTGCTGCTGAGAATGCCATCATTTCTGATGAGAATGCCCCCTCTGCTACATTACTACATTACTACAGTTGATTATTTTTCTTTCCCTGAGATGGTTGCTGATTCGTCTTATTTCCTTTGCTGTCTCTCTCTATAAACTTCTGTCTGTGATACTCAAGGAGTTCACGCTTAATGAAAATGTTTTCGTGCTGTAAGGATGTGAATAAACAAGATGAAATTACTTACCCCTAAATGGCCTTACTTAAAGCAGAAACAGAATGGATACCATTAGCAAATACATGAATAAACACATAGTAAGGAGATATCTGTGTAGCTTTGAAGGAAGTCCGTCTCTCACGCACTTGCTGCAGTTGTTTGAAGGTGACCACAAGACAATGGATGTGGCAGGTCTCAGAGTCAAACTGTCTTTCTGAAATCCTTTCACAGCCCTCACGAAACACTGGAAATAATGAGGCTAAGAAACATGTCTTGGAAATGGATAAGTAACAGGTGAATACACAGAGATGAAGGGCAGACTGAAAAGATCAATTTTTACTGATAAAGGGACATCACCTATGGATTCTTACACCACCTTGTGTGGTGCCCTGTTTGGATTTGCAGTCCCACAAAGGGTCTGGGAATGTCACTTGCCATGAGTTGAAGTACTCTGATGATGCTAAATGATAATGTGAAAACAAGGCTCATCTGTGAAGAACTGCAGAAAGACTTTGGGAGATTCACTGATTAGGCAACAAACAACCAGGTGAAATTCCCTGCAGGGAGTAGCCAAAGTGATTGACAACATAGTCAAAAATTACAAAGCTCCTATAAAAGTAAGATATTCTAGGCTGACCATCAGCACATAGGAGAGAGATCTCGGGATGATGCTAGGTGTATGATAGGAATATCATATCAAGGAATGAGGAGTGTTTGTAGGTGACTTTAGCTAAATGGTATTTGACTGGGTGTAAGGAAGGTGCAGGCAAGCACGGGCTGATACCTAAACTACCTTGTGTGTCATCAACAGTTCCAAGTCACTGTCAGCCTCGGGGTAAAGACTAGGAGCTCCCGGCTTTCAGAAAGGAGCAGCTAAAAATAGAGATACTACGTCACCTGTGTTACTTCTATTTGTTGTGCTGTAGTTTCCACTCACAGACAGGAAGACACAGACAGAGAGACACATACATACATGTATACCAAGAGAAGTTTAGAAGTCATATTTCTGAAGAAAACACATTATTTATTTCAATATAACAGAAAATATTCGGTCAATTTTTTTCTCTCGAGTTAGTTCACAGATTAGTCTGAGTTGGAAGGGACTCAGAAGGATCATTGAGTCCACCTCTTAAGTGAAAGGCCAATATGGGGATTGAACCTGTGACCTTGGCATTATTAGCACCATGTTCTACCTGACACCCTAATAGACCACATGTTTTGTTTTACAAAAGGATTTTGCAGCTTACATATTTACTCTGTGTTGTTTCACCAGAGTCCAGGGGAATGCTTATATGACTAAATATTAATGTTAATGTGTCAGTTCCCATTGATTTATTGTTGATTTCTTTCTACAGTCAAAAAGATGTTTTGTCTTAGTGATTTGTTTCACACTTTATGACTGGCCATATAAATCTAATTTCTGAGGTAGAAAGCACTCAAGTGCAGATTCTAGCAGCAATCATCAGACTAGACATACATGGTGAGAGTGATGGAGGACTCAAAAATGCCATGAGTGCCCTGTGGGATTCAATCTTGTGAGTCCCAGGGTGGGGTTTGGGTTTTGAGGTTTGACCCCCCCCCCAGCAGCCGCCTCACCAAATCAGCTCTTGACTCAGATCTGAATCCATGAGTTGACTGAACACATCCACTGTTCCTTCCCGCTGCTGCACCACCAGGGTTTAGAAAGCAGTAAGATTTGACCTTTCCAGCAGCTTGAGATCTACTGGATCATCAAGTTTACATATTACAGCTTTTATACCAAACAGATCTCACTTATAAGAGTCAGAGATGAAGGCGTGACACGTGTTATGGCCACTGACCGTTTCTAATTTAATCAAAAGTTCCTGGCACAAACTTCTTAAAACTTACCGTGTGTTTCCTCCTGCCACTTCCAGGTCTTATTTGCATAGTCAGAAAATGCTTCCAGCTGAGCTAATGAGAGGCAAATGAAAGTAAGCAATAAATGCAGCCTTATAGAGCTCGGGTGCTGGTGCCTAACAATTCTCTAGGTGGACTTAGTATATCTTCTGTTCAAACCAGTTAGACAAATTTTATTTGTGGTATGTATATTTGTTAATATTTTCTAGTATTTTATGTTAACATTACAAATAATATTAATGTATCCTTTTCTAATATTACTAGATACCTTATATTAATATTTTCAATACATTTCATATTGAATTAGAGCAAATTAAACATTTCATTTAATCCACAACAATTTTTTAAGTGAAATCTACAATACAGAATTGACTTTTTTCAAGCAGAGCTGAAATATATATCAAAAATAAACATGCAGTAACATACTACTGTTTTTATAAATATGTATATTAAAAGCCAAATCAACTTAAAAGCTGTACTGCTACTTTGTGATTCCAGAGGGATTCAGGAAAGTCCAGACCTTGCTGTGATGTGACTAAGGCTACATAACCGTCTATATTTAAACACTGAAGTTTGAAAAACCCCACAAGCTGACCTAAGCCTTTCTCCTTTCATTGGTATCACTTCCTCCTATAGCAATTCTAATGTCTAGCAGATATTTTGCTTTTTACGTATCCGTTCTCTAAGCTCTGCCTCATTGCAGACTTCCACAAGTGTTTGCACAACTGGGCACAGCTTCTGAGCAGCGGAAGTGATTATTTCCCAGCTCCTGTATTTGTTCTTTCAGGTCTCTGCAGCTCAAGTAGAATGGCAGGTGAATGCCAAGGTGTTTGTGGGGAAAAGGAGGTGGTTTCAGAAGACAGAGTGAGATTTTCCCTAGGAACAAGACTAGCTGAAACAGAGGACACACAGGAGGCAGGAGTTGACAGACAGGCTGAACCCTCATTCCAGCAAAAGCTTTGCCTCTGGGGCCTCTGGATCTTGTGTGCACAACTTCTCAAGGGAGAGGTTAGAATTTGTCGAAAACAAGACAGATTCTTAGTTTTCTCAGAGTAACTTTACCAGCCCAGGAGCTGGACCATTCCTCTGGAACTGGAGTGACTCAAAGCAGTAATGGACCGAAGCTCAGCTTCAGCACACCTGAATCCCCCTTAATGAGTCCCTTGTGCAGGATTATCCTTTGCTACAAACAAGGACTAAGGGATCCCAATGGAGATCCTAAAAGATGCCCTTTTGACTTTTGTGTTCATTAGACAAGGTAATAAGTCATGACAAACCACTAGTTTCCATCCTGCAACATGAAGAACACAAGCTATATCCTGCCTTAGAACACAAGCACAGGAGGTATTTGCTTCCTTTTCAGTAGTCTTCCAGTAATCAGACTGTTGTGTAAGTGTTGTTTTGTTCACAGCCAGCGTGGTTTTAACAGGGTTTAGCATGGAAGGCCCTGCTCACGGCAGTATCAGCTCACTCAGCAACGCGATCCTTCAAAAGGAGCAGCAATTCCATTTGCACAAGTCATCTCTGACGGCTGGCAGGAAAACGAGCTGCCAGAATCCCATAATGGATTTGCAGTTCCCATGACAAAAGCCTGGATGAGATCCTGGGCAAAGCGTTGAAGGGATGTAAGGAGAACTTGGGCAAAACACGGCACTCCCAGAAACGCGGCTTAGGAGTGCCTGGCCTTTGGGCTTGATCTCATGCCTCGACCTTTTCATGCCTCAAGCGTCTCTCTTACTCCCTCTTCGCACAGTCCCAGTCAAACTGTAGCAACGGCAATAAGGTGGAGGGAGAGGAGATGCTCCAGCTCTCAGAAAACATAGTGGATTTATATTCCATTACAATCATCCTGCTCTTTTAGACAGACACTCACTTTTAGTTCAGGGGCAGGGCTAATCACAGGTCGAGCAGGCTCTTGGCTTCACTTCTGCCCTGGGAATTTCTGCAGATCCGTTACTGCCACACGCAGGAAGTAGCTGAGCCTGGTGGTCAGGAGCACGAGCACTCACTGATTTCACTTGGGGATTTGAAGGGGAATTCTCTTTTTTTTTCCTGAGATATTAGTAACGTTTCAGCACACACCAAAATTACGTAATAAGGATGCAAACAGGAACTAAGAAAAGTAAAATCTCTAATCATGTGTTAATTAACTTCAGTGCTTATATAATGTGGAGATACAGAGAGAAATCAGAAGGAAAAAATCAGCAAAGCATCCTTCCAAATGAACTGGTTAAAACTCCAACGTCTACAATCTGACACCAGTGAAACCACATTAATGTAACACAACATATACATCATAATAAAACATAAACTGTAAAAGATAGCCTTAGGTTTCCAGCAAAACCCTTTACTGGTTCACACCTTCAGAGAACTAAATGTATTTTTCATTGAAGTTCTCTTAGAGACACAGCTAAGGAGCAGCACCATCAGGAGTCAAAATCAGTATCTTCTGTCAACTCAATACTCAGTAAGATGTAGGACAGACAAAGCTGCTGGATCTTTTCCTGGGACAGCTTACATAGTGATGGGAAACAAATGAATTTTTATCACAAAGTTCCTTTTATCAAGTTAATGACAAGTGGTACACAAGAAATTGTAATGAACACTGGGCAAGTTATTAAATTCTTACTGTAAATTACAATGCTTTACACATGCTAAAGATGATTGAGTTTCTTTGAAGTCCCCATATCTGGGCAGAAGTACCTCTATCAATTCACAGATCCAAAAACCACAAAGCTTTGAATTTGAAGATCATTAGCAGCAAAAATCATCATGTCAAAAGGATGATGTTTTTACTGCTCTGAAACAGAAGGCTTTCTCCTAATCACAAACATTCCATCTGGGTTTAAAAATACAATTAATTAATTAAATTTTAAAATAATTAATTAATATAAGCAAAAGTTCAGCATTTGAGCCCATCTTCCCTTGGAATTGTCTCCCTTGCAAAGTATTGGTATCACCCCAGCCACAGCAAATAAACACTCAGCATTCATACAACAAGGTTCTCTAACAGAAAAGTCTGTACAGTGCCATAACTTTCACTGTTGTGTCCCTTTGCTAAGACCTAGGGTTGCTGTCGTTGAAAAAGATTTCAGAAAAGACTTATTAGAAATGTCTGGACTTACCGAGGAAACAAAATCAGTTGTGTTCAGCAGGTTATGCTGTTTGGTTTGCATATAAAGCTTCCTCTTTTTATCATTCATTAACATGTGTAACATGAAAAGTACAGGCATGGATTTCAAATCCATTCAGAATTCAGTAACTGCTTCCCACAGAAAGCTTTGAATAGTGCAGCTTCAATTCCTTACTAGACACAAAGAATTAGTGATGACTTGACTTTGTATCCTGCCCCTGGAACAGAGGAAAAAAAATAACTAAAATGAAAATCCTTTCCATCAAAATAGTGCTGAGGTAAAATCCTGACCCAGTAAAAAGCTTCTCAGAAATTTCAGCACTGCCTGAATTCCACTCTGGTGGTCTATATCAGGTAAGCAGAAGCTGTCACCGTAAGTGGGAATAAGAAATTCAGTATCTCAAGTATAGACCTGACATGTCTACAAAGAACAGTTATAAACCTGAAGACAACAATAAAAAGTTATAATATAAATGTAACTGAAACCATCCTAAAGTTATATTAATAAATAAAGATATGCTTTAGAAAAAGCACAAAATTTACAAGTCTACCAAAATAATTGGAATGTGTGACTATCATAGACATATTTTAATAAATTAATACATTGTATCATTATCCTCAGAATAATTCCTCGTCATCTAGGAAGAAGTTTCTCAACAGTCATGTGACTCATTTTTACCGCATCTGGGAAATTCCTGTAACGCAATCTCCATGGCCAGCAGAGTACAGAGGCTGGGTACATAGCAGTATATAAGCACAAATCAACAATCCTCACACACAGCAGGAGTCAGCAATCCTCTGGGACTCAAGCTCACAGAACTAGACTTAACCCAGCGAAAAACTCCTGTCCAACCATGAACGGCAAACTCGTGGCTGTCCTGGCTCTTTTCCTGATCTCTGCAGCTGTGTCTCAAGGTAAGTAAAGCTTCCCAAAGTCCCGTTGGCTGTAGTTTTGCCCAATCATCATCTGAGATGCTTGTCCTTGCAGAGTAGCTTTCTATTTGTGTCACTTAATTAGTCTCTTTTGAGACGTTTTCAGCACCACTCTTCAATCAGAAATCTACCATGTAGACCTTGGACTGAAGAGTTACTGACATCTTGTGGGAGATATTTGAAGGCTGCAACTTGCATTTGCTTTGTTCCTGTTTCACTTGAAGTGTATGTGGCTAGAGACAGGTTCTTTTGTGGCTTGAGACTGCTTTTTGTTCTGAAGTGTTTTCATGTTTCTCTCTCTTCCTACACAAAGAACAGTTTATCATCTTGTATTTGTTCCTTCATGACTGTGCTGCCTCAAGCAAGTAATACTCAGTTGGAAAGGGCAAGCAAACAATATGAACACAGAAACATGGGCAAACCTCCAATTAATGAACAAATCTAGGGCTCTGTCTTCTGCAGAGTGGCCAAGTTTTTTGATCCAGATATTAAAACAATGCAATTAACCATACAGTGCAGTCACTACAAGTAACCATAAAATATGTGGGTTCATTTTTAAAAGATTTGTTACTTTAGTTTCCAATGTACTTGGGCATCAGCTCCCCTGAAACCTAAGTAACCCTCCATATAACACGAGGATTTAGGCAGCTTGGATGAATGTAATGTTTTAACTGAGAGTTACAATAGAGCAGCTATGCTTTATGTGTGATATATTGACCATAAGACCACCTGTCAAACACCAATCTGCCTTTTCTGCTCACAGGTAGGACCCTGGCAAGGATGGGAACTGAGCTCCGGTGCCAGTGCATAGCCACTCATTCTAGGTTCATTCCCCCGAAATCCATTCAAGATGTGAAGCTGACACAGAGCGGCCCCCACTGCAAGAATGTTGAAGTCGTGTAAGTAGCTCTGCAAGAGAGTCCTTCCTCACGTGGTCTGAGTAGCACAAGGGCACTAAAATGTTAAAATCCTTATTCTGCTCAAACACCTTTTCACCACTAGAGGTTTCAATCTGTGTAAGAAAGCTTTACTAATGTAAACAAATCCAAACCAAGTATTCATATATACTGGGAAAGATTTTTGGGAATGTATGACTGCTTTGAGAGCAGACACAGAGACTGACACAATTCTGGATGGTTCTGGTCTCCTCAGCTGTGCAATACATAAAGCAAAACAGCCAAGTCTAACCCAGATAGCTGGGATGAATTTACACTATCTGGTCTAAAAATGCAAGATTACATTCTGTGGGTAAAACAAATCCATGTAGTAGTCCTGACTTATCTTTATTCCCTGTTTTGCAGAGCTACTCTGAAGGACGGCAGAGAGGTGTGCTTGGAGCCCACTGCTCCCTGGGTACAGCTGATTGTAAAGGCAATTTTGGCCAGGTAAGTCCCATTCCCTCTCTATCTGGGCAGTTGAGTGGCAAACCTCACAGAAAAAGCCAGTTTGTAGGATTCTTCCCATTGTAGTGATACTTCCCATTGTTTCTTAATCAGATTTAAAGAACAGGGAAGCTTCCGGCTTAATTATAGAATCAGTCTAGGTTTTTCTGACTGTGCAGCAGGGTCCTTGCTCAAGCTGATACGTCAGTACTAAACCTCTGAGTACCAGCAACTCTCCAGGGAGAGAAACACAGAAGTGTTTGTCTCACTTTGAAAAATAAGGCTTTGAAAAAGTAATCTTCCCCTTACTTAGTTGCTATTTGTGAGTTAATGCGGTTCTTGCTGTGAGTAAGTGCAGAAGCTCGTGCTGTAGAGGTTTCCCAGCTGGACACCAGACACGCACACACTGGGATTTCAGTAGTTGCTTTCAAAACATCTCTATTCTCCCTGTGCTTCAAGGTAACACAAAGAATTGGAAAGAGACCACTCATCCTAAACTGTTCGTGCAATGCTAAGCAGTGATAACTGTCTTGAATAATCTTTTAAGTTATCCTCTTCCCTCACCTCTTAACAGGGCTCAACAAAATTCTGACTCTCCTCTCTAAGAAACACCAGGACAGAAAAAAATCTGTGAACTGCTCCTCCTCCTCTGTCAAAGGAAGTATTGGGAAAAGCATCATTCAAGCAGTGGACCATCTTCCACATCTTGCATCAGTGTTATGATTTTATTTATGGATGGTTTTATTTATTTATCTATTTATTTAACTGTGTGTATTTAAGGAAGTCTTTCACAATGGTCAGTGTTGTCCACGGGACACACTGCCCATGACACTGAAGGAAAAGTGGTTTGCTGAAGGAGATTGAGAACCATTGGCAGCCACTTTAACCAAACACATTCAGTGAGGTGCAATGCACCTGCAGCACAGCTTATCTACACTACGTCTGATAATTTTGCTATTTCACCAGCAAACTGATGAATCCTCCTGCTCCCCTGGAGTGCACTAGTATGTTGTGTCAACAACAGCTTCCTGAACCATGGTCACCCTGTGGCCAGACTGTAATGTCTAACTTGAAAAACCTAACCTACAGAATGTGTAAGACCGTAATTGGTATTTATGTATTATGATTTCCATGGTATTTATAAATGTATTTATTTGTTGAGTAGTTTCTATGTAAGAGAGAAAACAATTATAATTTATTTAATTTCTACTGGATTTTTCATTCCTGCTATTCATTTCTGAAGAAATATTCACAATCTCATTACTCTGTGCTTGATTGTATACCTAATTAGCTACTCCATCAGCTAATAGAAAAAACTGATTTACATACACAGAGTTTGATTGTAAGACTGTAATTATTCCTAGCAATGTATCATTAAAAGTTTTATATTAAAAATTCATTTGTTATCTGTTTGATCTTTTAACTTTTCATTTGCTTTATTTGGAAATTCTAGTTTATTTTTACCAGCCTGATTTCTGGAACTGAAATGGAAATTTTTAAGCCCATACTACCATAACTCCCCCTGTTATGGTAACCTGGCACTCCTGACTACACTAACAGACTCTTAGGATGGGGTAAAGGGCTCACTCTCCCTTCTTCAGACTGTTTCCAATCCATGGGGTCTGGTGGGCCATAGGGCAAAGCCCCTTCTTTAGCTACCTTGCAGATAAGAGTTTTGCCCCCAGATGCTTAAACACTGCTAGCGTCCACACCAGCCCTACCATTGTAAATCTTTACTAGAACAAAAGGCCACTATTTGATCATCAAAATGGGAATTTGTGACCTTCACTTTGGGGACCCAAATAGCAAGCACTTGTCCTGGTGTAACAACTGCTTCCTATTCTGATCCCTGAAATGCAGTGTGCTGAACACGTGATGCCTGCCTCTCAAAAATCTTCCAAAAGGAAACAGGAGATAAGAGAGGGCATAAGTTTAAAGCCTTTTGCTTTTAACTAGAGTATAACTGTTTATTTGAGGGATACGCACTTTTATCTACAATCTAGATAGTAATAAAACAGCAGAAGGATTTTTGCTGGGTAACTTTGTGTTCATGGAGTAAGACAGCTGTCTCTGGCTTGCTTCTTCTTGAAGACCCTTCTCAGTAAGATTGATGCTGGTCCTCTCCTCCACCACTGTTATTTTGACATCAGTTTGAGTAGTTCTGCCACTTCAACTCTAAACAATGTGCCCTGTGGCCCTCCAGCTATGAGGCCATGCAGAAGCCATGGGGGAAAACCGCACCCTTTGGAAGCATGCAGACTGTGCAGTCAGTGCCTGTGTGTGTGCGTACATGTGCACATCTGTGTAACACAGCAGGCAACTGGCCAGGGGGTGATTAAGGGTCAGGACATTTGCACCACAGTGAAAGGATGGACCCTGGGATTTCACTGCAGCTAACTATGTGTTCTTCTCCATCTCCTCCTTTTCCCAATCTCATGAAAGTTTCTGCTCCCCTTGGTCACTTCATTTAGCATCTAAACTGTCCTTCTACAAAACTGTCAGAAGACTATTCCACTTTACAGCTGCCGTGTGCGTTCATCACCTTCCTTTCATTTCACTGCCCTCCACATCATGAAATGCAGCAGAGGTGTTTACATGTCCTTTCTGTCCTCTGCTATTCTCTTGGCCCCTTACTTCACCTTCCTTCTAAACCACTTTTATTTCTTTCTTTCACCAGCAGGTTCATTTGGGGTGCAAGAGAAGTGGCAATTACCTCCTGACCAAGCAATGACCTCCTGTCATTTCCTTATCCCATGCCTGGTTGCTGGAGTTCTGCTCTTGTATGGAGAACTGCAATTTGTTCCCTCGAGTTTCTGTGGTACTGTCCTTGTAATAACAAAAGTATATTTCTCTCCAATGTATAAACACTGCAAACTATAGAGGAAATCATTGAAAGAAATACTGGAAAGTCCCTGAAAAATATTTCTAACTCTTCCTTAGAAGAACAGAGAATGCAAACATGAGCTTCTTAGCCTCAACTTCTCTGTCTGTGCTGAATATTGGCTAACATGCGCATAATATTGGCTAATATAAACATCCTGGCTTTGTGTTAGGTGACAAACGCATGATCTATGCTTTACTTGGTTTATGGACTGCTTCCCATTCCAAAATGATTGCATTTCTTATTTTCTTATCACATAACATGAGAAAATCCCATTTACCCCAGGAAAATTACACACAGGACTGACTTTATACTGCAGATTTGTTTCAAGCATTTGTTCTTGTTAATAACAAGGTATCATGAGCAACTCTACAGGAAATAGATCCTTTGGAATTTACACAAACTTCCATGGAAACTTTGGGGTCAGCAAATAGGCATTTTGTTTCTGTGTGCACAAGTGAAACAAGAATTTTGCCACCTATAAAAATAAGCCTGAAATCTTTGTTCTTGAAAACTGTCATGAAAATTGACTTTCATGTTACCTGCATTTAAATCACTTCTAATAACAACCATTGGTGTCAGTCAGTGCAAAGACTACTTCACAGTTCCTATGGAATTCTAGAGAGGGAGATTCTGTGGAAGAATCTGGAAGGTTATAGGTATAACCAGGCTCACTGATACTGTTTCCTCTGCCTTTTCATGAAATAGGCAGCAGTGTGACATCTCTGCAGCCTTCTGCAGGCAGGTTTCAACATAGCTATGCTGAATAACTTTGCATCATTAAAAAATACAATTTATTTTAACAAGCATCAACCTCAGTTAGGTCCAATTATCTTATTCCATGAAAGTTCAAATTAACAAGGAACGTGATCAATACTTTTTGAAAGAAAAGGGTTGCACTAGGTTTCTCAGATCCCATCTCCACAGACTCAGCCAAGGGCTCTAGCAGAAGTGAGAAGTAAGACTGCACCACCCAAAGTGCACGTTGGCAACTCCAGTATCAGTCTGGCGATTTCTCCTATTCCTTACTAGAAGACAGGTAAACTGGGGGAAATCTAATCTTTTTATCTTTTGCAGGAAACTTTTTCATACATAGGTACCTTATAAAAATCTGTGGAAATAAGTGGTTATTAGGCAAATGGCTTGTTTTGAGAGCACATTTGGGCCAAGTTAATCAACTTACCTCCAAATGAGCCTTTAGTTCTTGAGAAGGAGAGTTAAGCAGCTTTTCTGACTCAGCTAAATAAAAAATGCCAGAATTCAAAAAAATTTTAAAAAAATTTAAGCACTAGAGTAACATTCACACTGCACTCCTAAGATTCATGATTTCTAGCTTTTTCCTTGAAATAATTTTCCAGAATGATGAAAACTTCGTAGCTAATAAGAAAAGCAAATGAATAAGTCCACCCTCTTATCCTGAATCTTTTATTAAAGACATGTATTACCTGTTTGACAGAAATTAGGAGACTTCAAAAATACTGACAAAACTTCTTTTCCTCTTCTGTTTCCAAGGCCACACTTTTGACAAATTGGCAAGCAGATAGCAGAGAGCAGAATCAGAATTCAATTCTTGTGCTAAATCCAAAACGTCAATAAAATTGCAAAAAGCTTGAACTACTGTGTGAAGTGAGTCTAAAGCATCAGCGGCAGATTTCATGAACAGTGAGACAGGACATGCGAATGACAGCATGGATTGCATGGGCTTTTTTAACTTGATGTAGAACATTTTGAAGGAATAAGAACGTGTAAGAATGAGCCACTGTGTGGGGACAAAGCACAGGCACAGATGAAACAATTATAGTGCAGTCAAAAGGCAAGGTTTCTAACTAAAAGCCAGTAGCTATTCACACCCACTCAGGAAAGCTACAGTCACCTTCTATAGCGGCAGATAATTACTCATCTGCAACAGATGAGTGACTTCTGTTCTCTCATTTGTCAGGCTTTTGCAAAAGTAAAAGGTAAAGGAGAAGCAAGATATACTTCGCCCAGGAAAGGACCAAAGAGAAGAACTTGAAACACCACCTGCCATCCATCGCTCTTACTGAAAAGTTAGAATTTGTCCGTGCGGGTGTCAGACCTTTGTGTGAAAGGCACTTAGTCACCCAATACAAAGAGTGAAGAGCAAGTGACTTTTCAAAAAACCTGACTCTTTGGAAACTTTGTGTTTGACTTATCAATAACCAATAAAGGAGTGCACAGCCACCTAGCTGGTTCATTGCTAAGCCAGACATTGCCAGCAGCAGACCAGTAATGAAGCCAATAAAGATAGGTTTGCTGACCCACTGCATTCCTGTAGTCAAAATTCTATCTGCTCCTCATTTTCTGCTTTCTTCTCTGTTTGGTACTTCACCTCTGACAGCAAAGCCCATCATTCTGCGAAAGAGAAGCAATTTACGTAAGCACTGCTCACCATGAACACAATTTCAATAAAAAGAGCCAAAGAAAACAGGCTTTGTTGTAGCTGGTTCATGTTCAACACTGCAGCTTCACCCACTCCTTGTTAATACCAAGGAAAACACAAGTGTTTTTTGCATACACAAATCTTTCACCAAAGTTAGCAGGAGACTTGACTGAGGAAGAAACATGGGAAAGAGCTGTCAATCTACCTGCACACACCTGACCTGTTGGCAGGCCAAATGCTACAGTAATTTCCGTGTTGAAAAATTCTCACAGTACTATTCCTGCTTGAAGGAAAGGATGAAGGAGAGCATGCAATGTCTTCTGATACTAAAATGACTCTTAAAAAAAAAGGAAGAAGAAAATGAGTGAAAAGTACCCTGTACAGTTTGTTTCAAGTCGTGTCTGTACCAGGAATACAAGCCAGGGCCATCCAAATGTAAAGTCTGCTGATGGAACAACGCTCCCTTAGAAAAATAAGAATTCAAACAAACCAAAAAACGTCATTAAAAAACAGGGATTTTGTGAAATTCTAGTATGTATTCAAATGCTAATGGAAAACTTCATCTAAATTAAACTAATCTTAGCTCTCAGCAAAACAGTATTTGGAGTGAAGTGAAATTATTCTTCACAGTCAATGTTCTGATTAATTTAATTCTACGGGGATTTTCACTGTTTAGAAGAAAGCCAAAGGTAAAAATGATGAATTTCAATTCAATCAAGGGCTGCTTTTTTTCAGTAGCCTGTTTTCTAGAGAATGCCTCTAGCTTGCTTACTCTCCTGCCTCCTCAGTTTACTCCAGACACTGGCACTCTCTAGCAATTTTAATTTTTTAATTCTTAAGAAATAAAAAATGCTTTGCTTGTGTTTGCTGCCATAACTTTTAGCACAATGTGTTGGCATAGTCCTGTACCTTGTGTGATTTAAAGTCATGCTCTCTGGAAATTTAAAAAAAGGAAGAGAAAAAAAGAAAGAAATACAAGATAATGGGAAAGATAACCATCAACAATAGCCTTAGATCACATTTACCAAAAAGGTTATCAGTGTGTTTCCTCCGAACACTTCCTTTTCCAGACACCTCCCTATAACAAGATGAAAGGATACATGTCCGTCTTGCTGCTTTGTAGGCTATTTTGGACAATTCACTAACAATTAAGCAAATTCATCAGTATTATTTTTCCTTCCTTTCAACAAATAGCAGCCATTTTTTGTTGCCAGGAACAAAGCAATTCATTTTACTACAGAGTCCAAGTATGTTGAAGACTGAACCTGCACATGGCACTCAAAGGGCTGTAAGAAAGTGTTCCCTGAGATGGCAGCTTCAGTGTCTCCTAGGGTGTAAGTCACTTCTTGTATGACTTCATTTTTTCTTCATTGCTACACAACCAATGACAGCAACAGACAGGATTAATGTCTGGGTGCCATGAGAGAAGTTTTCAAAGATTTTGTGGTGGTTCCAATCAGTGCTGCCATTTTCTTGTGGTCAGATGTCTCGTGTCACTGTTTTCCCAACTGATGTCATCACTTTAACCAAAAGACCACAACTATCCAAAGCACACCCCCAAAAATTACTTAGCTTCACTGAACCTGAAAACTGAAATTGCCTTAAGCCAAGTTGGAGGGAATGTTGATTTTGGGGCTTTGGACCGGTGCTTTTATTGGGTGAATAGTTCATTTTTTAAGAGACTCTTGTTTTCTTTACTTCCAACTATTTGCAGATGGAAGAAATTTTTATGTATTTATTTCCAAACTGCTCATGTTCAAGTTGAGTGAAATCTTTGTTATCTGGCTAAGCATATAAGGATGGTAGGACTTTGTTTGCATAGCTTCTTTGAGGGGTCCCCATGGGAAGTAAAGACTTCACCACAGGTAACAATGTCCTGATAGGGGACCTATATTTTACTGCACATGAGCTATTCAGCTTGAACTGAAAATATGGGCTTAAGTTTTCAAACTGAACAACCCCCCATGTTTTTAAAATCAGTTTCTTGGTCATGCTCCCTGGGGATACCCAGGTATTTCTATCCACCACTGGCAGCGTATCAGTGATTCTATTTCACTTCACCCATGCTTGGATACTACCACGGGAACAACACTTAGCTGTTAGAGGATATGTCATATCATGTCTGTGTGAGGCACTGGCAAGGTTTAAGTCGTGCTGTCAGATGTTAGGGCCAGAATTCAATATAGTTACACCTGAATTCATGTGCAAACCATACAACCAAGATGTGCACCAGCAAGCACAAAACCTGTCTGCAGGATATAAGAGCCCCAATCTGCTCTGTCTGCTGAATAAAGGGATGCTCTTGAAGGTCACACAGATCCGAGGGCAAAAGCCTGCAGGCAGTTCATAAGATGAAGATAATTTTCTACTGCTGGTAAAGCCAAGAGGAGCTCTTTCTGCCTTTCAGAAGCTGTGACGACTTCAAAGGCTTATTAACTGAACAACTATGTGGGGGTGGAAAGAGTCATACAGTTGTAATCTTTGTCCAGGATCATGCCTGCCACTAAGAAGCCTGGAGATTCTTCCCCCTCAGCCGAGGTAAGAACAAATTGCTTAAACAATTGGGTCCCAAACTCAAAATCAAGTGCCTCCTGCCCTTATACGTTAGGCGTAAAATACCAGAAGCAGTGAGTCCCCCACCAGCCAGTCAATTTTTGAGAATTATTCTATGTCCAGAAGTCCCACTAAGTTCAGTGACAGTGAAACTACAGTCCCTACAGTCCCGTCAGTGATCTCAGAAAAGGTAAGTTGGCACTTGAAACTGAAAAACGGACAAATGATTGCCAAACACACTGATTTCAGAGCCAACCCCTTCTTTTTGCCAAGGTAATGCTTCAGTAATACAAACATATTCCTTTTAGCTATCAACAGTGCCTGTGTTACTGCTCTAATTCTCAGCAGTGGGCACAGGTTAAGAACCCCTAACCCTGTGGAAGGGAAACAGAAAGACCTAAGGGGCCGTGAATGTTAAAGTTAGGTGAAGATGCAGGAAGGCAGGCAGGAAAATACTCAGCATTGTTTGCTATAGCTCATGATTTTAAATGTGTATTTTCACATCTTGAAAGGTATTACAGAAACAAGCACACAACAATGTGTGACGTATGCCATGATGCAGCTGGCAAAACAGAGTTGGGATTCTCCATCACACAAGTTGAACAACAGGACACTTTTATCTCTTTCATCCACTACAACTTCCTGAAAGTTGGTTGTAGTCGGGTGGGCATTGGTCTCTTTCTCCAGGCAGCAACTGATAGAACAAGAGGACACAGTCTTAAGCTGCGCCAAGGGAAATATAGGTTGGATATTAGGAAAAAGTTTTTCACGGAAAGAGTTGTGAAGTGCTGGAATTGTCTGCCTGGGGAGGTGGTGGAATCACCATCCCTGGATGTGTTTATAAAAAGATTAGATGTGGCACTCGGAGCCATCATTTAGTTGAGGTGTTAGGGCATGGGTTGGACTCAATGATCTTGGAGGTCTTTTCCAGCTTGGTGATTCTGTGACTCTGTGATCTTCTGGTATTATTTTCTAGAGCATATGGACTGGAAGCAGCTCAAAACTTGAGAAACACACAGGGAAATTGAAGGAAATAAAACATCTGATAGATATAAAACATACTTTGCACAAAAATGTAGCTTGAAATTTAGTTACTGCCTCCAGCAAATAGGTTTGTACTTCCTGACAGAGCTGGATCCACAGGAGGAATCATAGGTGTTAGGGAATAGCACCCCATCACAGCCAGGGAATACTATGAAACATACTGGTATAGGTAAAAAGGTAACATAATGAAGATGAGAGGATATCAGCAGTATATACCCTCTGACTTTAGATAGTACGAGGTAGCAGTGACTCAATATTTTACAGATCAGAATATAAATAATTTCTAATCAAAACCCTAGGGGAAATATAACTGCTCCTTCAGAGATTGGCCATGTTAAATGGTTTCTAGGCCATGATAAAAGGTGAGCTTACACTTGTATCTGGGACACATCCTCCAAAGTAATTCTCGTGCAGTTAGAAATCCTCACTTGTTGAAGTGAGACATCTCTTGTTTAATTGTCTTTTAGCTTTCCTGGGCCTACTGCCAGTGACTGGCTCCCACTACAGGTGCCAAGCCAAATAAATACCTGCTGTGGAAAGGCACATAGTCAAAGTCTGCAACAAAGCAACCGAATCACTTCCTGCACATAACGAATTAAGGAGTGGATAACGTGAAGGTGATTGAGCCATGTGGTTTATTCTCTTTATGTACCTACTCGTGGCCTGCCTGAGCTGGGACTGCTTTCTGTGCCCCAGTAACCCCGAGACCCATGCTAAGGACACTGAGGGATTTCACAGAATCACAGAATCCTGGAGTATCTTCACGCAGCAGCTTCTGCTACAGAGCACCGGCAAGGTGGGTGGCTTGAATGGGACCTTCAGTGGGGCAAATACAAACATTGTGTGTCAGCTACACTGACACCACCACCCACAATAACTTATTTAAACTTAATTCAAGATGATCTTCAAGGTCCCCTTCCAACCCAAACCATTCCATGATTCTATCTGTACCACCTGCACTCAAGAGATGGCAAACGTATCTATAACAAAAGAGATAGGGCAGCAGGCAGGGAAGAATTCAGCTTTCTAAAGTGATGCTGTCTGCTCCCTATCTTTTCCATACTTGCTAAAGGAATTGTGCCAAAGGCAGTGAAGAGAGACAGGGCAAAGAGTATAACTCAACAGAGTTCCTCCACAGCTCAGCCTTGCTGCTGCTGTCATCTGGATGGAAGAGACCCTACTCACATTCCCACAGAAGGGAGCTAGAAGCAATCTGAAGTGTGCTGGTACAAAGCCTTGCTCAGGCAGACCGTCTCGCATGTTTGAATAGTCCCAGAGACACCCATTTCCCTTGTTCCAGGCCTGTTTGTGCAAGTACTGACTCAGAGGACCAGGCTCTGTACCATCTGCTGCATCGCAGCATGTCCACAACCTCTCTGACTGCTGCTCTTCTCGGCACATGGCTCTGAGGGAGAGCTGACCGCAGAGTTTCACACATTGCTGCTCCATGTCTAAAAACAGTCTCACACTCCAGACCCCAGGAGACTTCTGGAATTTCCTCAGCGGTAACCAGTGTGGAATGAGTCTAATGGGCCAGTTCTTGTGAGCAGTCATGCAGGCATAAAGCCAAGCGCTGTCACGTAAATTGTCCTTACTCATGTGTACTGTCCAAGAACAATGTGTAATCTGACTGTGCATGAGTGACAATGAGTGATCTGCTCCCCACATCCATTCAGAGCTGGATCTGCCAGTGACAGTTGCAATGACCTGAAGTGGATTATCTGTACATCATCCTACCTGTTTATTGCCTCAGTTTGCTACAGCTGGGCAAATCCTTCTTTGTGCAAAGAATGTGGCACTTCCTTGGGACAGCCATACGGGGAACTCGTGGTCCAAGGCTTGTGTAGTCATAACCTGGAGACAACGGTGATTCCACCTCCATGATCTCAAGGGATCTCAGGGAAGATTCCTAATTAGTGTCTGCTCCTAAGCTGACCGTGTAACTTCTTGTTACGAGCAAGCTAAAAGCTAACTGCTTCCAAGGATATCATTACCAAGCTGCATCTGGAAAGGGGTCCAAAGTAGTCATTAGATATTTCCTGATAACATGGGACAATCGCCATTTGCTTGTGATATACAATCTTCCCGCAGGGCTGATCTCCTGATCTCCTGCTCTCCTGATCTAAGCCAGCAGCTATATGAACCAGCTAAGCTGTAGATGATGGAGCCCAGGAATGAGTCTTAGTGTCTCACCAGCTTGCTATCTACTTAATCCCTTGCTAGGACTGCTTTACATGCTGTATCTTATCTGGTTTTGGTACTGACTTGGTTTTGTTTTCAGACAGTACATCTAATCTAAGGCATTCAGGCAGATGGGGCAAGGCACATGGCAGCCTGACCCTGGAACAATTTGATGTGCTGAACTCCACTCATGTTCACAAATTTCTGTGGAAGAAAACAGATCGGCTACAAAGGAAACCCAAAAAACAAGACAAGCAAAATGCAAAATTATATATATTACTAAAACTTATTACAAAAGAAAATATGTTGACCATAACTGAACTAAACTTATGTGTAAATAAAACTCAGAAAACCTGCATCTCATTTGCATTGAAAGCTCAGAGAAAACTGCTATTTTGGTTCTTTATAACAGAAATTAGCAAAATGCCTTGACAGGAATGAAGAAACAGAGTGATCTATGTGTGCAGAGGAGTGGAACTGTAAAGTAGTGGGGCGTAGGTATGGAAACCCGAGGGTCTCCTAGTTGCAAGAAAAAAAGATCTCCTAGTTGCAAAATTCAAAAGCTAGGCGAAGAAAGCGGTGCTCAGGGGAGCAATGCTCACTGAGTTAAGAGTTCGTGATTGCACAGGGTTAGGCAGAAAGGCAAGCTCCAGAGCCCAAACTCTCCTTTGGCTCAGAATCCTGCACTCTGAAAGCTAACGGAGAATCCCCACAAAAAAAAAACCGCCTCAGCTCCTTTCAGAGAATGGGGTCCCAGCAGACCCTGGGCGATTCTCGGGACGTTGCAGTGCCACGCTTCCCTCGCTCCCAGACCTGAAGGAACCGCTGTGCAGGGAGCAGCCGCTTTTCTCTCTCCGCCCTGCTGCTTCAGCGCCACACCCGCCGGTGGAAGGGGGCCAATGGGGTACTGTCCCCCTGCTGCACTCCGGGAAATTCCCCGGCGTCTCCCGGCAGGGAATAAAAGCAGTGGAGGGAAAGGGGGCCGTCCCGCCGGCTCCGGCACTCTCTCCGCCGCCAGCACCAGCCATGAACCCACACCTCCACCTCCTCGTCCTCCTGGCCGCCGCCGCTTTATGCCAGGGTAAGCGGCCGAGCCGGGGTTACCCATCCGTCCGCGGCCGGGCCTCGGCAGGGGTGCGCGGGGGCCCGGGGCCCGGCGGGGGCCGGAGGGTGTCGGAGGACTCCGGAGCCGAGGCTCAGAAGGCTCCTTCCGCCTACCAGGTGCGCCGCTGGCCGGGGAGCTGCGCTGCCGCTGCGTGCGGACCGTGTCCGAGGTGATCCCGCCACGGCGCCTGTCCCGTCTGGAGTTCCTCGCCGAGGGGCCGCACTGCGCCGTGCCCGAGGTCATGTAAGTGCCCGGCCCAGGCCCTGACTCCTGCCTGCCGCCACGGCCTCACCTCCTCCCTGTCTCGCCCGCAGAGCCACGATGAAGCAGGGACAGATGGTCTGCCTGAACCCCACCGCACCTTGGGTCAAGCTCCTGGTCACCAGGATCCTCCGCAGGTACCTGCCAGGCCAGCTGCCGACAGCGCTTGGGGCTAAACATAGCTTTTGGAGGGGCTTAAAACCAAGAATAATGAGCCATATCCTACTATTTATTCCTGTAGGGAAATCTGGTTAGTTATGCCAAAAATGTGTCCAGAAAGTGGCTTCTTTGTTGGGGAGGAGACAACCCAGCAGGTTGTAAGGGAGAATATCCACGGCAAATGCCTGATTAATTGCAAATCTAGCTGCAGTATGGTCCACCATTACCATCAGGCATCTTTTCTGCACCTCTTATGGGATTTATTATCTGGGGTATGCAAGAAAACTTATGGAAAAATTTCCTGGCTGGCTTTACGATTTGAATTCTGCCTATTGCAGTTCACGCAACAAGCTCTGAGGAAAGGAACATCTCGGAATGAAGATGTTTGCCACAAGATACCAGGAAACAGATGCTATGAGAAGACAATAGCTCAACTCTGTAGTTTTGATGAGTTTGTAGATCAGATGTTCTTTGTTTCATTCCCTTTCCTCATATTTGTTATTGCCTAATCCTATGTATGGATTTATTGACTGAGATAAAGTGATTGAATCCATTTGATAAGACAGCATAAGCTTTGCTGGACACCTCTCAGCAACATTCTCACAGTTTGCCCCACCTTTGTGCAAGCTCCTTCTTGCCAAATACTATTTGCCAATAAGTTCTTATAAAACAGCACTAATGTCTGAGAAAAAGACGGGCCCATTGTGGAGGTGGTTTTGGAAATGTCTGCAGAGAGTGTGACAGGAGAGATTTGAATGGATCTCGCCAGTGGTCGGGGGTTATCCTTCTGTCAGGAATAACAAGAGTGCTGTCTGGCACTTAACATTTCAGTGCCCATTCAGGGTTACACGGGAATAAAACCTGGTTCAAGCAAGAATGTTTTGCTGAATCTCTTTTTCCTACTCCAACTCAGCAGCCTGTAATGCAGAATGGCTTGGATCTTTTTGCACAAGATACCATCCAAAGAAATCACAAATTTTGTCCTTGAAGTCTTGCCCCTATTCAATACTTAGAAGAGATTAATAATTTCTGTGAAATTGTGGGGGTTTGTGCCGTGACTGCTTTGGTTTTTAACCAGATGATGTTGGGGTTGGTTAGTTGGCTCGTTTTAAAATGAGTTTACAATAAGTATTTGGTATTTATGCACAAGATCTAGAGGAACAGTAAATGTTCTGAAGAGACTTAGATATTTTATGTCTACTTGTATGACATACTGTCAGAGCTCATAAAGAATAACTAGTTTTCATTATTCTGCTTTGGAACATTGTATGTAAAGAGGTGGATTTCTCTTGATATTGTAATAAAATATATGATGAAATAAAAAGTTTTCCTGTTGAAAAATATACTGGTTTTTTTTGTGAACTCCACGTTAAATGGACCTGTGTAACTGTGTCAGCTGGGCTACTGGGATTCTGGGGAGCAGTGACCTCTGTGTACCCAGGGATTCCTGGACACACCAGCAGATGAGTTCTCTCTGAAGTGTCAGGGGCACTTTGTAGCAAGCAAATATATTTCTGTATTCAGAGGTACATTACTTAAACCCTCTGGTCGGAGCTGCTGATGTGAAGAGAGATTAACCCCATGATGGATGTACTGAACCCAAACACACCCCTGCAATCTGCAGGAATTTCTATTCTGGTTTAATTTGAAGTGGGCTGTGTTTAAAATTAAACACATTTTGCTGGGTGGGAAAGAGTAACAGTGTTTGCTATGGTAAGAAACAGTAAAAGTTTGCAACAGTAATTTGTTTCAAAAAAAAAAAAGTTCCTGTCCCAGCTGTAACACTTGACACTTCTAAAAGCCAAGAGTCCCCATGTCTGGATTCTTCAGTGCATATTTGTAGTGCAAACAATCTCTTCCATCACTAGGTACACGGTACTTGTTTAGCGACAGACAAATCAATTGCTGTTGGCACATGAAATCTAACAAAACCTTATCTGAAGGCACAACCCCATCCTGGCCTTGCTGACGTGGGTGAGTCATGAGTGTTCTCCTGTGGCACATAAGGAAAGCTGGCTCATCCCCAGAACATGCGACAGACAAACGAAGGAAATCTGGAAATCTGTCTCCTTTACAATCCACGGTTAGAGAGCATGAAGTGTTCTTCCCTTTCCCTGTCACCGTTTTTTCCCTGCCATTTAAAGGTGACGTGAAACTGTTGCTCCCTCTCCAGAACCTTGAGAAAGTCCTGTCTGCGCTGGCCACCTGTCAACAAACTCTGGTGTGTCTGCAAACATAATGGCTTTCCCCCTGGGAATGGTGTCTGTCTGAAATGACCGCATTTCCCTGTTGCATCATGTCTGTCTCAGGAACAGCATGGACTCCAGAGAGAGCTACAACCAGCTTTAGTTTATCAGAGCAGCAGATATTTGCAAAATCTCAAGGCAGATTTTTCACTCTCCCTACCTAGTACACACCAAAGACCATGACTAAAAGACTGACAATAACCAGATTCCTTCAAAAACTGAAAAGTATAACTTACCTGCAGGAATAGATGCCTATTTTATATGTTATTTTTGAAAACCATGGCTCATTAAAACTTCTACAGTTCTTCCCTTCTGCTCTATGTCATATGTTTTTCTTCAGATGCAAGTTAATTTACTAAAACAGCAATGGAAATATCTTGTGCAACTCTGGACTTTTGCCTCCCACCCAGTTTCCAGCAGGAAAGTACATCACCCAACAAAAAATGCTATTAAAACAGGACAGATCAAAAGCACCTCAGGTTTTTAAAGTCCTCATGAGGCTCAGGAATTGTTATCATCTGTTCTATGAATTTCTCAAGATATTAAGCATGAAGAAAGTTATCACTTCACTGTACCCTAAGAGATTCAGATAAGTGCCTGTAGATAAGTCAAATGTACACAGTCACAGTAAGCCTATTATGGTAACTTAACACTACTTTTAACACTTGCAACTGTTTGGGGCGTTTTTATGGAACTGGAAAGAGAGTTTGGTTTCCACGTAAAGTTCCAGCTTTGAGTAAATAGCATGTTTTGTGCTATATTGTAATGATCTTGATGAACGGAAAACATTTAGAAAGTATTTGGAGGAATGACTAGGAAATTGCTTTGTTCTCGATAGCCTCAGACCATGGAAGCAAACTGCTTTCATGGAGAATGTAAATATGCTTACTCTGCAAGGGTACTCAAAATTGACGACTGTCACCATCTGAATAAGATGTCAGTTGTTTGTAAGGACCTCTCTAGGAAGGCAGGAAAAGTCCTTGAAAATTACATTCCATTTAACATTAAAAACAGAGGAACACCTACTTCTGCA
Source organism: Platysteira castanea (assembly GCA_013397175.1). Taxonomy (NCBI): domain Eukaryota; kingdom Metazoa; phylum Chordata; class Aves; order Passeriformes; genus Platysteira; species Platysteira castanea. Next base: position 300,206 of record VYXC01008065.1, read on the forward strand.
AAAACCCAGCCAAGCACCTTGCTTCGTGGATCTGAGCTCACCATCCTCTTCCACACAGAAAGAGTACACTCAGAAGCTATCACCCGCCAAGACAGCAACAATTATTATAGAGTTCGGGGTTTTTTGCCACTGTTATTTGAATAAAGTAGCTGAACACATTGCAAGTCAAGGCGCTATACTTAAAGGGGTTTCCATAGTCAGGAAAAATAAAAAGCAGATTCTAATGCCCTGTGCAGAAACGGCTTGGCACAGAAAAGAAGTAGCACACAGGTTTTCTTAAAGAAAGCTCCCCTACCGACCGCGGAGATTTACCTTAAGGATGAGCTTCTCCCGCCCTCAGCTCCGCCCGTCCCTCAGCTGCGCCCGCCCCTCAGCTCCGCCTGCCCCGCCGCGACCTGGATCCCGCTACTTGTCCCGGCTCTTCCCCTCGTCGCTCGGTTGCGGCGGCGCTTGCGTTCGTGGGGACGGAGCGAAATGGCGGCGGCCACCACAGCCTTATTCTCCTCTGTTTCCTCCTCCTCTGCCGCGCTGCTGCGCCCGAGCTGGGCGCCCCTGAGGCGGTGGCGAACCCTCACTCGCAGCACAAGCAGCTCCCCTCGCAGCGCCGCCAGGTACGCGACGCCGGTCGGGGAGTTTTCCTCCTCGCTCCTTCCTCAGCATCCTTCTCATCCTCCTCGTCCCCCTCACGCTGTGGCGGGAAGCGCGCGACGGGCAAAAAGGGCGCGAAACGCCTGAGGGGACGGTGGGCTCGGCTCCCCCGCCATCGCACTTCGGAGCGGACCGCCGCCACCGGAATGGCGGGCATGGCTTTCCCCAGGTTGTTCAGCCCTTTACAGTCACTTACCTCTACCCTATATGCCGGCATTCCACTGTTTGCTCTTAACGAAATACCTGTGCAGCTCACAGAATGAAAACCTGGGCAGCAGCCATCAGTCCTTGCCAGACAGAAAAAGCATACAAGTCAGCAAGAGAAAGGTAGAAAATCTAAAATCTCTGCTGGGCACAAACTTTCTGCTGTTTAAAAAAAAGTAACAAACAGATGTGAAGAGTCAGGAACTCTGCAGCAGTGGGACATTACTGCTGCAGTGTGTCTTATTCCCCACAAAGAATATGGTTACATTGTGAAGATATAGAAGGGAATACCTCTTTTGGGGCTCTATATAATTTTCAAGATGCTTTGGGAAAATACACACATTCTCAATAAGGAAAATGCCACGATCTTAGAGAGGCTTATATATAGATAACATCACCAGTACAACATCTTTGCTGATCTTTTGACATGAAAAGTACATTGAAAATTGTGACTTGACATTACATAATTTCTGGGGTTTTTTTGTTTTACTTATGTGACTGACCCGGACTGTTATGGACAATTATGGCTTTCTTGGGCCAGTAATGTAATGTAAAGTTATTAAGTTGTTAAAAGCATTTGAATGTACGGGAAGCGGGGCTGGGGTTTCTTATTTTCAGATAAGAAACAGCGGAGGCTTCCCAAGGCAACGCCCAGGACAATTAGCCCACAATTGTGGGCCATCGAGAAGCTAGAGAGGAGTAAATGACTGGCTTCCAAGAGCAAGGACCGGGACTCGGGGGTTGGGCAATATCCCTCTGGGCGGGATAAAGGGACTGCTTTTCTGGGGAAAGCACATTTCTTTTTACGGAGGTGGCCAGGGAGCAGGGAGGGAGGTTTTGGTGCTGTGTGGATGGATTTTGCCTGGATTTGTAATGTTAGACCCTGGACTGCCCAGGAGTCTCTAGTTTTCGGCTGCAATTAGGAATAAACGAGTTAACTTTTTCATAGAGGTTTCTGACTCCGTTCATAACACGGACTGAAGTTACTTTCTGGGATTGTCTACAAATTAGTGTTATCTCAAGCCTTTAAATCATCTAGTGAGTAGATCTATCAAAACCAAAGTCAGCTGAAGAACAGTTTGGGAAGTTACAAGAGGATGGACAGAACAGGTATGGGGATTGCCGGGAACTTCAGTGTGGATTTGCTTTGTTTTAAATTCATAAAGACATCTTTTGTTGACTTCAGTAGCAGTGCTAATTGTATCTGCATACCCAAGTGAAAGTAACATAAAATGCTGGGTTTGTTTTGATGATTTTTATCAGAAAAAAAGAAGAAAGAATTTTAATTTGTGATTTTCTCTTTTTTTTTTCCTTCACTAGATTAAACTTTAATGTCAGATCCACAGGAAGATCCCCTTATCAGACAGAATTTGTAATATATGGTTAGACTACACGCTAGAATTTTTGGCAGTATTTTTAATTCTTAATGAGTCTTTTAGAATAACCCGAAAGACAAAGTAAACCCAATTAAGATATGTCAATCAAGCTTAAGAGAAGCTTCCTGAGGCTGAAAATTCACGTTCTCTGCTGTTGTACTCCTGGCAGGGAGCTCAAGCACCTACTAGACACCTCACTGTCACTCCTGCAGAGTCCTATAATGAGTCAGTCTTCAGAAAGAGTCGTGGCAAAGCAAATACTCCTCATTATTACAAATTGAGCTGTTCTGAACTGCACTGGAAAATGGCAAAGTCTAAGCAGAATCTGCTTAAATTTAGAGCACAATTTATGTTCCTTGCAATTCACATGGACTACCTGGTTTGTTTGATTAATGATGAAAACCAGAGAAAAACTCAAAATAGCACACACTTATGCAAATATATTACAGAATTTGGAGACTGTCACTATATAGAAAGAGTTGTTACTACTTCTAGTAGGAATAGTTATTATGGTCTACCACTTATTTTGTAGTACAGAAACTGCTATTTCAGATAAATCTGATCTAAATTATTTCCTTGTTTCTCCACGAAAACATGCATTTAAGTGATCCAGTAGTATTTGTGAATGGCATTATAAATGTTTATCACTATTTTTACTGATACTTATTTTATTTAATTTCTAAAATTAATACCAGAACCATTGTTTCACATTCGATCCCCCACCAAATACTGATAAAATGTTTCTCGCCGTCCCCTCAGGCGTTTCGCGCCCTTTTTTGCCCGTCGCGCGCTCCCCGCCACAGCGTGAGGGGGACGAGGAGGATGAGAAGGATGCTGAGGAAGGAGCGAGGAGGAAAACTCCCCGACCGGCGTCGCGTACCTGGCGGCGCTGCGAGGGGCGCTGCTGGCGCTGCAGCCGGCCCGGGGCGTCAGGAGAATGAGGGTTCGCCAGCAGCGCCTCAGCGGCGCCCAGTCCGGGAACAGCAGCGCGGAGGAGGAGGAGGAGACCCCTGTGATGGCTGCAGCCATGTCGGTCGGTGTCCAGAGGTGGAAGGGACGCCGCAACCGAGCGACGAGGGGAAGAGCCGGGACAAGTACAGGACCGGGTGCGCGGGGGACGGGAGATGCTGAGGGGCGGGCGGACGATGGGGTGTTTTTATCTAGGGTATAATTTGATAAGAAAAATATTTTAGAAAGGACAAGCCATTAAAACCCAGTATGCACACTGTGGAAGCACTTGAGCCATATTCCTTTTGGAAACACCTAACTCAACAAAAACTTGGTTTTAGCCAGGACCATAGCATTACATAGAGCCTCACTAAGCTGACACATCTTTCTAAAGCTTTTCCCAACTTTATAAGGGAATTTGCCCACTGCCAGTGTGCTGGTGAGGGTGCTGTTATGATTTTGCCATGCTTTTTATATGCTATTTCAGATCTTGGTTTGGTTTTTTCTTCCACTCTGCACAGATGAATTTATTACTATAAAATGCCATTGAACGTGATAGAAGGCATCAATATGCAAGCTGCAAGTAATTCCGTAAGACCTTCCCCTTAGAACACACGAGAGTGCAGGGAAAAACTGTGAGGGGGCATCGATCCTTGTCTGTAGAGCTCTGTGCCCACTCCAAATTGTGAGGGGAACAGCAGCTCACGGGAACCGAAGGCTGCAGCCCAAGCCCGTGTTAGGGGCATCGCCAGCGTGGCTCAAGCTGTACCCTGAAGCTCGACGTCCCGGTCACATCGACGGCTGGCCTCACTCGTCCCTCAGCATCTCCCTTCCCTCAGGTCCGCCCGTCCTCCGGATCTCCTGCCCTTAGCACCGCCCTGCCCTGAGCACCGCGTGTCGCTCAGCATTTCCCGCCCCTAGCACCGCCCTTCCATCAGCTCCACCCGTCCCTGAGCTGTGCCCGCCCCGCCGCTATCCCGGTGCCGGGAGTGGCCCCGCCTCCTCCCCTCGTCGCTTGGTTGCGGCGGCGCTTGCGTTCGTGGGGACGGAGCGAAATGGCGGCGGCCACCACAGCCTTATTCTCCTCTGTTTCCTCCTCCTCTGCCGCGCTGCTGCGCCCGAGCTGGGCGCCCCTGAGGCGGTGGCGAACCCTCACTCGCAGCACAAGCAGCTCCCCTCGCAGCGCCGCCAGGTACGCGGCGCCGATCGGGTCTTCTTCCTCTTCATTCTCCTTCTCATTCTCCTCCTCATCCTCGTGCCCCTCATGGCGCGGCGGGTCCAAAGGGCGCGAAACGCCTGAGGGATCAGCGGGCTCGGGTCCCCCGCGATCGCCCTTCGGGGTGGATGCCCTCGGATCCCCGCTGAGTTCCGCAGTTCTTCCCGGTAAAACGGGGAAAAACCAGCGGGAGGGCGGACGGCGAGGGGGTGGCGGCCCTGGCCTTGGTGTTTCATTGGGGATTTAAGCCGTGCCCCTGAAACTGAAGTACCCCTCGTGATGTGACCTTCCTGCCCCCTCCCAGAGCAGAATCTCTAAGTACAAATTTACTTGCTCTCGGTACCTTAAAGAGCTTGTCAGTGGATTTATACAGAATTACTGTATGTATTCATCATTTGGTGGCAAACAGGGCATGCTTTGGTGCAATGGGGATCAGTGTCCTGACAGTAATTACTCTCTTTGTTTAATTTATTGCACGGTCCTCACGGGGATTTCTGGTGTTGGTTTTGCAGCACTGCGGCTCTGAGCTCCTGCCTGAGTGTGCATGGGAGGGTCTCTCTGAGCTCCTGCTTGTCAGCCTTTTTATTTCTATATAATTGTCTTAAGTCCTGGCTGAAAGTTGACTGAAGAGATTCAGCAGATCAGAAGTGCCTATGCTGAAAGCACTGTGTTTATGATTTCAAGAATGAGAGGATGAGTGAGCTGAACAGCCGTTAAGATAAGCATCTGACCCCTTGGATGTTCTGTGTATCGAGAATTGATTCTGCCAGTTTTGGGAAAAATAGCTGTATTTCTAGATCAGTGCATATCCTCCTTCTGTTCTGTGCTGCTACTAACTGTTTTTTCCAGTTCTGCAAAACATAAGATATTCCTGCACTAATAATTTCCAGAGGTTTTCATGCGGTATGTATGGGACATACAAGGTCCTGTTGTGATGCTTGATATGATCTCAGGCTTTTAGTGTACAAGTTGATCTAAAACAGCAGCTCAGATCTTTGTTTCTGTCACGTCCTGCAAGTCGTTGAATTCATAAACAAGAAGAATTCAGTACGTGAATTTTTTGTTGTAAATCCACGCTGGGTTCCGAGTAAGAGCATCCATGGGTGGATGGGATAACAGTGGGACAGGGTGGTGTAGTAACACATATTAAGTCTGTCATTTAACTTGGTCATGAAATCTGTCACAAATCTGTCATTAAACCTGTCATTGACCAACACCTGGTCAAGGTTTTAATGTGTATAAAATTTAAAATAATAATAATTCATGTCTTAGTTTCAATGTCTTGGATAGCCTGCTGCAGCATAAGCTTTCTGTACAGGCGATGGTATATTTGTTCATGCAGTTCTTGTATTATATTTCCGTCAAAGGACTTAAACTATTTAGATTCTAAACCTAAGAAGCATCAACCTATTTCGGTATTTGCTATTTTTATATTTAACAGATGTGAGAAATGCTATTTACCATCTTCCTTCCCAGCAGCTATGAAATACGAGAAATATTCATATCATTGAGGCTTGAACAAAAGAATAGTGTAAATAACTTCAAATCTATTTTTAAGGAAATTTGGGGAGGGAAGTGGCTAAACATTCCTTAAACCAGTATAACTTATACGGGTGTAAGAATGTTCTCATGTTTTATTCCAAAATGCAGGAGTTCATGTAAGTTTACGTGGCTGGCTATGTGTATTGGGAAGGCGAGTTGTGGCTGGTGAGCTCCTCTTCCACATGCACTGGTGGCACATCCCTGCTCTTCAATAAAGAGAGTGGAGAAACACTTTCCATGTAGATTTGGAGTGTGTTAATGTTTTTCAGATAACATTTGAAATGCTAGCAAATGAATCAAAACATTTGGCAGTGTTTAAAATGGTAGATCACACACTTAAATATGTCTTCTTGGTAAAATTTTAGACCTGAATATTGTATATCTTTTTGTCTTTGTAGTGATGAAGCAACCGTTATCTCAGGGACAAAGCTTGCTCACCAGATTTTGAAAGAAGTTCGAAGGGATGTAGAATTGTGGATATCCGCTGGGAACCAGAGGCCTCACCTCACTGTCATATTAGTAGGAGACAATCCAGCCAGTCACATCTATGTCAGGAACAAGATAAAAGCAGCTGCAGCTGTAGGTATGTCATATAAGTGATCCTTTGGGAAGCATGAGATACTCTTATTAAAAAAAAAAAAAAAAGCAGGAAGAATCCCCTTAGTGTCTTAAATAAATATTGCACTGATTTCTTCCACGTTTTCTCTGATGAACCTAAAGAAAAGAAATTACATGGCTGTATGAATACAGGAGTTTTAATGTGATTTGAATGGGAGCCGTAAGTCTCGTTTTCTGTTTTAGAATGTTGTTAGGAAACAGCTGTTAAGCATCAGACAGATTTTTTTGGACTAAATGACTAAGCTGCACATCGCTCAATTTCCTTATTCTGACATGTCTTCTGTTTTTTGCTTTTATCAGGCATTTCTAGTGAGATCATACTGAGGCCTAAAGACATTTCACAGGAAGAGCTCTTGGATATGACAGTAAAACTCAACAAGGATTCAAGAGTTAGTGGTTTATTAGTTCAGCTACCTCTCCCAGGTAGGTGACATCTTTGTCCCTCTCATATACAGTCCATGTAAGAGGAAAGAGTTTAATAGGTCTGAGTGGCAAGTGTACCTCAGAGACATAAGAAGCTCTTGAAAGAGGACATGCATAATGAAGGTTTACTTGAGATGTTAATTGTTTTGTTGAACCTGCAGTTCATTTTAAAGATAAAAAGGAATCTTGAGAATAATTTCATATGTTAAACTTGCCTTTTTAAATGATCCGTCAGAGTGGCATTTCAAGGCATTTCACATAATTTATCCAGTTGAATCATCATGATTTTTTTTAGCATGTTGCACTGGTTTGCCTTGAGTTACATACTTTTCATGCCCTATACTGTGCAAAATTATGCTGTGTAGCAGATGATGCTATAGCCTTTCTCATAGTGATTCCAGGTTCTGCCTTAAACATTTATTTCAATTTTCTATGCTGGCCCTAATGCTCCAGGTGAGCTTTGTGCAAAGGTCCTAAAAGCCTTGACTAAATTCTTGGGTTTTTCATTTCCCTTCTCCTAATTTGTAATAAAATCTTGCTGAAATATCACTGGGAGGTAGCTGGCAAAGGGGTATTTTGCAGTGATAAAATTTGCAAAGAAAAAAACAAAACTGAAACTTTTTTGTATCTATAAAACAGCAAAACTGGGACAGGTGCTGAGAGTTACAGAGGAAAAAATGTTTTGGTTGTGTTTGTAATGAACAGCAGTGTTCATGACGAGGAGGGTTTGCACTTGTTGAATGAAAGCTACCTGAAATGGCCATGTACTGAAATGAATTTGCCACAAGGTGGCAGTATAACACAAGTAAGGAGCCACATCTTGGCCATCAAGGTAGGAGCTGATGGAATGTGATCGGTTTCCTTTGAACAAACATCTCTACCAATAATACAGATTAGCAGCACAGATAATGTAATTAACAGAGTTTCATTGCAGCAATGAGAACTGCAAAAGACGGAGCACTGACAGCCTAGGGATGGAAATCATCCTGTCTGAAGCCTACAGCAAAGGAGGCAGGCTCGTACACGGGACTCCCAGTTCAGTGCTGTGTTCCCCAGAAATGGGAGGTGTCACTTGTCTTACTGGTGTGGTTGCTTGGGGAAATGGTTAGGTACCACTTGCAGAAGTGCATTTGTTGTTTTTGAGGAGGATATCAGGTCACTGCAGTCTGCTCTTGAGCTGTCTGTTTTCAGCAGTGCACAGTTCAGAAATTCCTTTAGGCTTGAAATGTAGTGAATTTAAACCTGGTCAACATGAGAAAGAAAAAAAAAGCCTGAAGATAATTCTAGCTGTGTCAATTGAAATGTGTGATGCTTCTACACTGAAATGCTGAAGCCCTAAAGTAATTAGTTGAAGATTTCCCTCAAGAACTGTGACCCATCTGTCACGATAACTACATGAAGACTAATTAGCCTCCATCCAGCCTATCAGACAGGCCTGGCTGTTGCTTGCTTTAGGAGAAGAGTAGTTAGAATAATTTAATCAATAGCAGAACTTTGTCAATATTGCAGTGTCTGTATAGTAAAGTTAAATGTGCAATTTGTCATGAACTGGTAATGTTCAGGAAGTTCTTTCCATAACAAATGTCAAATATAACTCAGATAACTGATTTTTTTTTCCTCAAAGGAACTTAATAAACTAAAGGGCCTTTTTTTTTTTCATTTGCTTTGTAATGGAAGGAGACAAAGCCTAGAAATTGTGAAAACTTTATCAGTGGGGGGTGCTTATTCCAGAACTGAGGTTGTTGTGTGGGGTTTGGGTTTTTTTCCAGTAAACCGCACAAGATGTGGCTTTTGATCAACATTGGGTTAAAAATGGAATCAGAAATAGCTTTGTTCTGTTGCACTTCTGTAAGCTAGGGCAACTTGGAGGATTGTCATCTTTGCCTGAGGAGAACTTCTTTTCTATGCACCTTTTGAGTGAATTACTTGTGATGATTTTCTGGAAACTTTCCTGTATCTTAGTTTGAATTGCTTGGGAGATGACCATGAAACATTAATTTATGTGAAACAGAAGATGAAAATCCATACAGTGTTTTTTCAAATCCCTTTTGTGCTATGTTTTTATTTTTGTCAGTCTTCCCTTTTGAAAACCAGCCTTTATTTTTCATGTGCCAGCACCAGAGGCAGATGTTGTTTGTTGTGTAAAATAGGAGTTTCTGTGTGTGCAAGCTGGAGCTGCTTGGCAAGTGATGCCCAGTGTAGTCCTGCAAGTTTAGCTAACAAGGAAGAGGGGGAGTGCAGAGAGGAACTTGGCCTGGAGAGTGGCTTGGAATGACAGCAAGGAAATTTGTATGGGTATCAGTTGATGTTTTATGAGACTGAGAATAAGATAATTAAGAAATTATTTTGTTCCTCTGGAAATAAAGAAGGCATGTGGAAGCAAACCAGGAAAATGCATTTCTTGAGGCAAACAGAATCTGCTCCTTAAATAACATAGTGACTCTCTCTACAGTTTGACTTGAGTTGATTGGTTTGTTGGTTTGGAGGTGGCTTGCCCAGAACAGTATTTTGAGAGCATCTCTGAAGGAGAAGGAAGGTGTCCACATCCTCTTCTCATGCCCACAGGTCACTTGTCCCCAGCTGTGCTGCTGCATTTCTTCCGCGTACTGTAAACCCCATTCTGAAATTCTGCAGATGAGTTTTGAGTGTGGAAAATGTCTATGTAAACCATGATCTTTTTTCCTTTTACATAATTGTCTCTATTATCTGTCTGTTTCTGGGAAGCTAAGACAAGACAGTGAGGAGGAGATGTTTTTCAGAGCAATGTTCTGCTCATCCCAGGCACAAGGAAAAGCATGGCTGCTAAGTTTGTGTTTGAGGAACAACTGACTTGCCTAAGGATAACAAGTTCTCCTTTGCAAAAGCCATTTAATAGGTTACTCCAAATTTCTTTCTTGTTTTTTTCTAATTCCCAAGTTGACATAAAAACAAGGTTGCTTTTAGTCTCTGTGAGGCAGGTTTCAGTTCTAAGAGACTCTTTCATCAATATACCTAATATCTTAATTTCCAGAATCTTTTCTCATTATGATTCAGAAGATTTCCTCTCGTAAAAAAATGGAGAATTAAATTGTAAATCATAGCAGCCTGGTTTAACTCTAGGGTTTTTTTTTAATTGGAAGTCTTTTAATAGGAGATTACCATGGTTTAAGTTCTATAACATGCATATCTTTTAATTATCTAGCTCCTTTTAATGCAATACCACAAAAACCTACTAAATTAAAACATTCTGTTTATGTCTCTAAAATATTTTTACTGTCAACATCTGAATTTCCTTATTGACACTCATTTTTCTTTATTTGTTTTTTTTAAACCTCCTGTAGTGCTCTCTGGCTTGGACAGTGGAATATCCTGCCACACAGTTGCAGGATTCTGTTCAGGTTGTGGCTAGAATGGGTGATGCAAAAGATGCAAAAAACAATCACTCTGAGATGAAAATTGTAAAGCTCCAGCCCACTTGTCAGGTTTAGGGGAAGGTAGTTTGATTCACTCTGATTGGTGCACACTAGAAACAACCAAATTCTCAGGAGGTTCAATAACAAACTGATCATTAACCCTCAGAGGGTCAGTGGCTTTCTCCCCATTTACCCTCTCTGGGGGTCAGCTTGACTTTCTCCTGAAGAAAACCTTTCAACAGGTCTGGGTTACTGCAGGCCGTGGGTCAGTCTCCACCATTTTGGGTAAGGACATGGGTCAGTCACTGCCATTTTGTGGCTCTCAACAGGCCTTGGGTCAGTTCTTGCCATTTTGAGGCAGGCTGTGCATTGTTTGCCACCATTTCGTGTCTCTCAGGAGGCCGTGGGTCAATTGCCACTGTTCTGTGGCTCTCAGCAGGCTGTTGGCCAGTTCCTACCATTTAGTGGCTCTTAGCTGGCCATAGGTCAGTGATGGCCATTTTGTAGCTCTCAGCA
>VYXC01008066.1:11423-37182 GCA_013397175.1 Platysteira castanea
CTGGAGACAGGCTGGGAGAGCTGGGGCGTTCAGCCTGGAGAAGAGAAAGCTCCGAGCAGACCTTAGAGCTCCTGCCAGTGCCTAAAGGGGCTCCAATAGATCTGGAGAGGCCTTCAGACAAAGGCCTGGAGTGATAGGACAAGGGGGAATGGCTTCCCACTGCCAGAGGACAGGGTTAGGTGGGATATTGGGCAGAAATTCCTGGCTGCGAGGGTGGTGAGGCCCTGGCACAGGTTGTCCAGAGAAGCTGTGGCTGCCCCATCCCTGGAAGTGTTCAAGGCCAGGTTGGATGTGGCTTGGAGCAACCAGGTGTGGTGGAAGGTGTCCCTGCCCACAGCAGGGGGTGGAACTGGATGAGCTTTTAAGGTTCCTTCCAATCCAAACCATTCTGGGATTCTGTGGTTCTATGACATGCAAAGGGAATAAAGAAGATGAGGCAGAACGGTAATCAAAATGGCTCTGAGCCCATTGCTGCAAATTGCATCTTCTCCCAAAGCCTTCTTTTATGAACAAATACTGGTGTGGAGGACAGGGAGGGGAAATTCAAAAAATAGTAGGTGCATTTAGATTTAGGATACATCAGATTTCCATCTGCTTGCACTACATATGTGTTTTATGATGCCAAGAACTACTCATGCCAAGGGTGAGTGATATGTGGACACACAGTGTGCATGACACTGTCATAAATTAATGGTGATCATCACTGTTATCTCACTGCAGACAAGGGTTGGTGCTGGATAGCTGAGGCAAAGGAAAATCATCCACGGAACTGCAATCTGCATGGCTGAACATGGTTAAGGAGGAGACAGCAGGAGGAACCAATGAGCCATTCCCAGAAGAGGGTCACAGGACTTTGTTGGGTAGCTGACTTGGGGTGGATTTGCTTAACCCTGGTGATACCCTGCTCTCCCTTTTACTGTGGGAGACCACTGGGTGACTGCCTCGTGCTGGACTACAGTAGGTGAAAATTACTCCCACCACATCTCTTAAAGAGGAAAAACTGGGACATTCCAGGCACAAATGTCCAACTGACAGCTTGTAAGATACACAGCTAACAATCAGCTTCAAGTGTGAAGGGTGAGAATAGAAGGCTAAAAGAAGGGCTTTCTGGGGTGCCAAACCAGAGAGATTATTTCAAGTGGATCAAAGGAAAAGGAAACAGAAGCTGATAATTTGGGACAGCCCTTCTCTAGGATGGGATTTGCTGGGCTGTGAGCTCATATCTGCTGGGAGGCAGCAGGAGCCTCAGGGACTGGATGTGTGTGTGCTCTAAGGAACTGTCCCAAAACAGGCAGGAGACAACGGTGCCCAAGGTCATCTCCAGCTCTTGCTTTGTTTTAGAAGAATAATAGTTCCTTTGGACATTATTTGGAGTGTCGTCAAAGTAACGCAGTAAGCCATGGAGCAAATCCCCACCTGGCCTTACTGAAGGAGGTGATTTCACTACAGTGAATACACAAGTCACACTACGAACTCCCGCCTTTGGACTCTGACTTTGGGAACCATGAGGTGGCGCAGTTACCCTGGATGTCAGATCACAGCTGGCTGCACGCTGGCTAGGTATCTTCCCAAAATATGCGTCCACTCCCCAGCTGCGTTAACTACAACCACATGTTATGGAGCTGCTGCTTTATACATGGTTTAGCTGCATCACCTAACCCCTTTTATGTTTTGCCTTCCAGGGGGTCAGTGAGGTACCGTGGGTGAAGAAAGTGCAATCAAGCATGTTGTACTCTCATGTTAGCAAGTGCACCGCTTGCAGTGATCCCTTTCCTCTCCTTTTCTTAAATAGGACTTTAAAAAAATAAACGAACTCGAAATGCATTTTGTGTTTCTCCCCTGGAAAGCACTACAAGGACACAGCTTGTTTTATTAGTGAGGCAGCAGGATGCAAAATAACAGACACAGACTATGTGGCAGATGTCGGTGGTGGTGGCTACCCTCCCTCTGCATGCGCCATCTCCACTAGTGGGAAGAAAAGGTTGGAGAACCGTCTCCTGTTTGTGAGTAGTGTTCTTTGCTCTCTGTCTTTGGGTTCCTTTTGGGCTTGCAAAGGTGTGGTAGGTCCAGGGCCCTGGCTGATTTCCAGGGAAGGGGACCGCACTGAATATCCTCAGGTTCCCCCTTGGTTTGAACTGGAGCTGGTTTTTTTCTTGCTTCCTCTTCCCAGTGATTGGAATGCTTTGCTGTGTTCTCACAGATTGCCCCAGAGGGGGTGCATTCCAGGAGAAAATCTGCATCTGCTCATGAACTGGGACACTGCACATGCAGAGAGGACAACTTGAATCCTGTGTTTCCCATGAGCTCCGTCTTGTGATTAAAAATACTTTGGGATACAAAGAGCATTTCTGCCCTGGGATGCTGCATTTGCTCATGCAATGGCTGCAACTTCACTCAACCTAGAGCTTGCCTTCCGGTGGTGAACCTGAGGCAGATGGATCCTTTCCTGCTCCTGGCAGTCAGCACGGCCATTGTGCAGTGTTACCTGCACAGGTGCTGTGTGGTGCCGTGCTAGCACCATGTGGGAAACATGCCTTGCCAGGAAGTTGTAGTATTCTTTCCCTAGAGCATCGGAGATCTCAGGTGTGATATGATTTGAACTCACCCTCCTGCCTCACAGGCATGTTTTGCTTTGTCTATGAATGCCCTTCCAGCACTGTCAGATGCTGATTCTTATCCCTGGTACACTTGAGAGATCAAAACAGCCATAAAAAGGCACCTCCAGACTCTGCTATGAGTGCCCTGCTGCCTGCCTGTTCTGGCCACATTCCAACACAGGAGAGGAGCTCCACACTCTCCCTCTGAACGCACCAAACCAACACCATCTCCTCTCTTGGCCAGAAGTGCAGGTCTCCAGAATGTGACACAGACCACTGCTGTCCATAACAGCCAGTGGGTGCAGATGCTGCCTTTGGCTCCATGTGCCCCATGTAGAGCAAGGACCAGAGGGGCCACTTTTCTGGGCAAGTCCATCTCTGCTGAAGTGTTTTGCAGTGGCCTTCCAAGCTCAGTACAATGGTCACCATATCTCATCTCAAGCAGCACCAGCTTTTTGGCAAGGGTTAGACCAGAAAAGTCCTTTCATGACACTGCTTCACTTGACAAACATTGCACTGAAGCCACCATCTAAGCCATGAACCTAGCATTCCTCTGGGCACCTCAGAAGTCCAACTAAATCTGTGTGAGATCTGAATCTCCCTTCAGAGGTGCCTTCCTCCACTCATCAGGTGCCCAGAGCTCCCGAAAGAACATGCTTCAAGGTGCAGTTAATTGTATTTAACATTTTCTTCACCTCCCAAAAGTACTTCCCATCTTCCTCAGCAATTCATGTGACGCTGGCTCCAGGACCAGTTACCCAAAACCTAGCAGGTCTTCCACTTGGGTGGGCTGAGATGTGGAGGTATGATGCCTCCAGTCCCCCATTTCATCTCTGGCCTTGAGACAGTGCATTGGGATCAAGGATGGGGGCAACTGCTACAGCAGGGACCTGACCACCCTTGACATCTCTGGCTGGGGTGCACTCAGCTTGCCCCCAGCACCCCTGGTGCCTGACCCAGGCACCACGTCTGCTTTTGCTATTAGCTCCTGGTTGTGAGATGAGCCCTGCAAACCTACACATTCCTCCTTGCTTACACATAACAAGCTTTATTTGTTTTATTCAAAGGGGGCCCTGATAATTATTAACATATTTAATTATTTTTACTCTGAGTCACTCAGCTCAGGCGTGGAGTGATCACAAGGATTGCTTTACTGCACAGACCCAGCCCTGGAGCATTTGCACCACCAAGTAGTCATTTTTTGCAGACAGAGCTCCCATTGATACTGGTCTCACAGCCTGCCTTTCCTCCAAGTTTAAGCTGCTTTTAGCTTTGCTCAGAAGCGCTGGCCTCCACAGGAGTAAAATTGGGCACATTCAGACAATTTTCAGGGCTAAAGCTTTGCATGCTGAAATTGCTAACTGTGGGACAGTACTGGCAGGGAATGATGTTCATCTGAGCTGTGCTCCAGCCCTGCACCTCAGGGGGGATGTTAGTCCATCTGCCCTCCTCAGAAACTTTATCACCCCATCCAGGACCTCCCCTCCCAGGCTTGCCAGCGAGTCGCATGGCCTCCCACCTGCAATCAGAGCAGACTGCAATTAGTGGTGTTTGTCTGAGGAAAGTCATAACTCCGCACTTCCACATGATTTATGAAGTTCTCCAGCCTGGGCTGGCCTGTGAGTTGCAATCATTCCTAGCCTCAGCAGTTCACGGTGAGGCTACCTGGAACTGTCTGTGTGGTCTTCTCCTTTGCTGTCCATCAGAGCTTTGGAGGGAGGTGCTGCCCTTGGGAAATACCCACCATCAGTCCGTAAGGTCTGGGCAGTTTGGATGGGGACCAGACCCATGTGTCTGGGGTGCCTTTGCACTGGGGTGCATCTACATCATCCCGAGTGAGCTTGGTTCCTGCTGACTCCTGTGTGACCTGGGGCTTTTTCTCTAAAATACAACAGGGCCCTGTGATCATGGATTTGCATTTGGACAATGCTCTTGGGCTCACGGTGTGACTCTTTGGGATGGTGCTGTGCAGGGCTGGGAGTTGGACTTGATGATCCTTGTTGCTCCCTTCCAACTCAGCTTATTCTGTGATCCCATGGGCCTGCCTTGGTCATGAGCATTCAGGAGAGTTAGTGTGGCTTGTGAACAATAATTACTTTAATTCTCTGTCCTATCAGTGATGTGAGATTGCATTAGCCTTATCTGTAGGTACAAGAACATTGTAGGGGGTCTCAAGGATGCACAGAGGAGGCCTTGGTGGGGCTGGGAATTGAGCAAAAAACTGCAGACTCATACAGAAGATGCTGGCCCTTGCTGAAATACATATTCAAGAATAAGTTTTTGGTTAAATATGCACATTAATATTTATAGAGAGAGAAAAGAAGAGGTGGAAAGAAATAAGTTTCACAAACCAAAACCTTAACCATTTCAGACAAATTAAATCTTTAATGAGAACCAGAACACTGATGGTGCTTCAAAAGTATATAAGATAAGAGTCAATCTCGCTTTCCCTTGAGGAAGAAGATTGGAAATAGGGATCAGGCTGTTCCTAGTAAGGTTGGGCTCTTGTTCCAAAAGCCCCTTTTTTTTAAATCCACCTTTTTGTTAGCTCTAGTAATAGCAGCACTCCTTTTGTCTTGGCTGATTTTACTGCAGACTCCAGGAAACAGAACTGGTGTCCTGGCATGTAAAGGCTTGTCCCTATCAAAGTCTGTTTCTAATCTTGATCAGGAGTTTAGGTGGGCAGTGATCGCCCCAAAGTCCTTGTATTTTTGGTGTTGTATTGTCGCTCTAAAATTTTTGTGTGTCTTGAAGCAGTCCTCAAAAGCCACATGGCCACAAGCTGCTCACGACACCCTGTAAGCACAAGATGCAGGGGAGGGGGCAGAAGATGTGCTTGGAGCTGATTTTAGCTCCTGCACCTTAAGTACAGCCTGACCTCTGTGATGGCCACGTAGCACTTCTTGCAAAGAACCATTCCAGCCTCACACCTGCTTTCTTGGGACTGACACAATGGTCGAATGCTTAAGTGTGGAGTGAATTCCCAAGCTCAGCTCCATTTTTATCCAGTCCAGGGAAGAGTTTGGCTTGTGAACATAATGGGACTCTTCTTGTGTAGAGATGCTGCAAGATGAAGTGATAAATGGGAGAGTGGTGCCCAGCTCCACTTGTGGATGCTGCCATCAAGGAAGGAGAGACTTGCCATTAGTGGCAGATGACAGTAGCTGGAAAGTGCCATGGGAGGCTGGAGAGATGCTTGGGAAGAAATACCCAGTATCCCAAAAGTGCAGGAGGTGGGAAGAAGCATCATCTGTTTGCTTCAGTTGCAGCAGCTGTCCTCTCAGGACATGTCAGGATTTCCAAATCTCTGCAGTACTTGAGCCTGGGTTACTTTAATCCAGATGGGCTGCCTGAGCTAATTCCCAGCTTGCATGAATGACTGTTCTGGCAAAATGAAGTGAAAGAGCATGAGTGGTGGCTCTCTCAATGCTGCTGGTGAGAGCTGTACCAACACTGCATCCTCCACCCACCACTGATCCCCATTCCCTCTGCAAACAACCAGACAAAGCTCCTTTATTGCATAGCCAGAGCAGGGAGGGGAAAAAAACAGAGCAATTAAAGCCGAGACTATATTAAGGCAGAGAAAACCACAAAAATAAGTGCCTGCAATCCCAGCAGAGGTAAACCTATCTGCTGACTTCCCTTCCAAAAGCAATCTTGACCTGACCCAGGTGGGAAAACGCCTGTAGTTGTAACCACCCCATCATGAAAACACAAAATGAGGTATTTATCTGAGCATTTGATTGCAGAGCTTGGCACTCAATTCACTCCCCTCTACAAAATAACAAAGCCAAGATGCTGCAGGTAACAGTCAGGCCAAAAAGTCTGGGAGTTTCGCTCTCTACAAGTAAGTTTTGGCACAGTAGCTACTTCACACCCAATTAATTACTTCAGCACCAGATTATACGTGCAGGCTCCAATAGAAGTGATAATAGGAACCAGTTAAATTAATTTATATTTACTTTGTAAGCATATTTTCCTTTGGTAAATCTTTGCTTTAATTTGACAGATTGGACTCCAGCACTTTGTTTTTATTAAGAGATAAAACCCTAAAACCAGAGGATGAAATCCAAACCTGTAAAGCTAAAAAATCCTTCCCTTTCAGGTTCAAAACCAAGTACAACATGCAGTTAAAAAAAACCAAACCAGAATGTATGCACGTCCCGAACTAATAAAAACATACCATGAAATATGTGGGAAAGTGCCAGCACATCTTGCTGGAAGTACATGAGCAAGAGCTGGGTTGGAGCTGGTGGTGGACACAATGTTCACGCCAGAGCTTGAAACTGAGATAAACTTTGGTGTCACAGTGGGCAGGCTTACAAAACAGCTTGCATGGGACAGCACCATGGTTTGATGTCATCTGCTGTCAGCGAACTGGATTGTGAAGTGCAGCAGCTTAAAATGGGATGGTCCCAGTTTATGCCACTATATTTTGGCATAAATCATAAATGGTTAAATACTTTTGTGTTCCAGTAGCACTGTCTGCTTCTTTTTCACCCAGTTTGGCTGTTTCTACAGCACATACATCTAAGAACAGCTGAAGGCCATTGTGTTTTTTGTGAACCCCATACACAGTGACTCAGAAGTGAAAAGATTTATAAACCATTGCATTACCTAATCCACATCTCAGGGAGCAGCCCTAATAAAGTGTAGCACCAGTCAACTAAAGGAGGGGAGGGGAGTGGCCTGCCATAGACAGAGGAAGCCATGAAACCAGACCTGTGCCTCAGCCTGGGATGCTGTAGGTTTTTATATCTGTTAGCCTTCCCTATATCACTGGCAGGCCTTCCTTCCTTTCCTTTTCCCCTCCAGCACTGTCCTCACAAGCCTCTGAGGGTTCACGAAGTCCTTCTTGTCATCCAGTCACACTGTTCCTGAAATGTTTAAGGCCTCACCTCACCTCGCCTCACCTCGCCTCGCCTTGCCTCCCCTCTCATCTATCACTAGCAAAACCATACTTGGAAAACCAAAGCTGGACAACTGCCAGATTTTCCCTCCACTGCTGCAGGACAGGCTGATCTGGTGTTTTCTAACGAGTTCCAAGCAACAAACTAGAATTGCGGTATGAACCATGTCATCCCTTGCTAAAAGCCTCCACTGAAGTTGGCAGTCTCTTCATGGGGACTTCAACTGATGGCATTAAATTATGAACGTTAAATGTAGCGGAGCTAGGGATGCCCAAGATGATAGATTGGCTCTGTGACTAAGAGATCAGGAGAGAAATTTATTTGCACTGATAATGGTGGCCTGGACATGTGCAAGATGGAACCAAATGCTGTCCTCATTGACTCTCACTTTTGCTTAATGAGGAGGAGCTGGGCAGAAGCCTCTGCCTTCCTCTGAGCTGGCAGGAATGGGGGAACACAATGGGGAAAACCTGCCCTTTTCTTGTCCTGAGGGGTGAAAGGAAGCTCGCTAAAGTTGCCAAAGATGCTTTGCGGACACTTTAATGCCTTTAGAAAGCCACTGAGTTTCTTTTGGGCTCCGAAAATCTACTATTTCCAATGTTGCTGTTTTCTCAGCCTAGCATAGTGTGTGGCTTTTGTAGTCATAGAATTGCTACTCAATTTTCACCCTCTGGATGGTGATTTATGGATTCTGTAACAAAGGTTAAACCCTCTTCCTCTCCTTTTTAGTGCTGTTTTACACACTTCACACAGATCAGTGCCATTGCACTTTTAAGAGTTTTTTGGCTGAAGTCCCATAAAATCCAATTTTCATTTTGGATCTCCTATGCTTTAAGTCAGGGAGATGTGTGGCAATCTCTTCTCAGCAGACCAACAAACAGAAAGTGAAGAAGGATAAAAGAAAAAGATCTGCAGGACAGCACAAGGACACGTCTCTGGTGTATCCTAGCATGACAATAACATTAGGCTGTCACAAAGTGCTGGATAGGTCCCTGTTTTCTTTTCCCATGAAAAGGTATGTTGCTCACTCAACAGAATACTTGGGAAGATAGAGATAAAATCATACAGTCATAGACTATCCTCAGTTGGAAGGAACCCATAAGGATCACTGAATCCACCTCCTGGTCCTGCGCAGGACACCCCAAGAATCACAACACATGCATTTGTCAGGTCAGCAACCTTGTTTGTTCCCCTCCAGTGAAGCAAAAAACCTCCCAAACCAAGGAAGTAAAACCACTGTGTTAAGTGAAGGACATGCTGCATCTTTCCAGTCTAGACTTCCCCAGACCTATTTGAACTGATTTCCCTTTCTGACTAATCGTTTTCCCTTTTAGGTATCAGCTTGCTTTCTGCTGGTGACTGTGATGCAGAAGTTCCTGGAAACAGTCTCTCTGGCATTAGCTGCCATATTCCCACAGGGCTGTAGATGGGGTCAGATACCGGAAGCCAGAGCTGTGTTCTGAACAAAAGGCACCAATACTGATCTATGCATCCCATGACCCATCTGCCGGTGACCTGTGATGGAGGAAGCTGTTGTGGGTGGTCAGTGTTGTGTATCTAGAGGAAGGCTCCAATATGTGGTTCCTCATCCACAGTGAGACGTTTTGCTGCTTTACCACCACACCCCATGAGCCATTGTTATACCTGGCTTATTCTTCCACCAGATGTAGGTTTTCTGCTTCAAAGCAGAACTTAAAAATGAAAACTATGCAAGGAGCGATTTACAGGCTGTGTTACCACTGGGCCAGGAAGTGAGGGCCTGAAGAGCTGAACTTAGTGTGCACAAATACCTGAGTTCTGCTTTCCACCCTCCATAAACTACATCAGATTGATTGTGCATAGCCTCTGTGCACTCTTACCTACTGCAGTTGAATTTGGACATCCTTTACAGCAGGACATGGGATCTAGCCAGGCTGTGCCAGAAGAACTCCAGAAGTAAAACTGTATGAGCCACCATTGCTGGGACGTGCTCAGCAAGCCATGAGGATAGCACATTATCATTTCTGTGCCCTCAACCCTTCTCCATCCTTATTGGAAACCTCTTGTGAGCCCTAAATGAGCTCCTTCTGTCTTCCTCTGAAAACTAGTCTCTGCCTTAATAATTTCAGGAGAGAATATGATCTTAGCAAAAAACATGAACATTTTAACACTGTTGAATGTCCCCACCAAGACAGAGAAATTAAACTCCTGGGTTGTTTGAATTCATTTCTCTTCACCCCTTACGTTTTCCCTCATGTGCATTGACTGCATCAGTAAAAGCCTACTTTGTAAGTTGTCCAAGCTATTGTTATGTCCTATTTTGAAAGGCCCTTCAAAAAAGCGAAAAGTCACAAAAAGTTTCAAAAGCTTGGAAAAAACCCCAAATCTCATTCTAGATCTCTACCTGCTTCACTTACCAAGGGGAGGGCAAGAGGAGGCTCAGAAAGGGTGGAAGTTCATCCTCAGGAGAAAAGACCCAGAGGCAACGGAGCCTTGTAGTCTATCAGAGGTCCAAGGCTGGAACCTAAAAGCAGACATATTTCATTTCAAAAAGAGCTTTAATGGTGGGGATGATTAGGTGTTGAGACAAAATACCAATGAAAGTAGTAGAGTGTTCCTCTTTAGATACTTTCAAATTGTGAGCAGATGCCTGTTGGAACACAGGTTTCAGGCAAGCACAAGTTACTGGGTTCCTTATTGGAGTAAGCAATTTTACGGTCCATATTATATGGAGCTCAGAATAGATGATCTTATGGCCCACTGTGACTTTAAAATCTAAGAAATAGGTAGTTGTGGATCAAAAAGAGCCAGGTTTCCTCTGGATTTGTATCTTGAGGCTGACTAACTGCTGCCTAAGAAGACACAAAATCCAACTGAAGGCTTTCTCATTTTATAGCTGTGCTTTTAAAAAAGCAGACTCTATTTTCAAGTTGTATTTGTCTGGCTTCAAATGTGGTTATGGGTCTGCCTCTCTCTGCTTTGACTGACTAGAAAGCCTTGCTGTCAGGGGGATACCAAGCACAGCCTTTTTGGCCTCTAATCTCCTGCAAGAGTGCTTAAGCTTGGCCAACAGTGTCAGATGCTGTAACAGTGGGAATGGACAGACATGAGCACACACATATTCTCACAGTCTGACAGAGAGAAGTTTGCAGTAGCTTCCTTTCTCCAGACTAAAAACAGAGAATGATATAAGTTAACACTAAAGGAAAATTTTTCTCTTCAGATGGAGGCTGATCTGTTTGAATATATTCAAAGCAGTTGCCTCTGATAGCAATCAGACGACCCAGACAATCTTGTTGTGTTAGGGTTATATACTAAATATTCGCCCTAGTCTGACTTTATTTATTCTTGTATTTGTAAAATGTGAGAGCCAGTCAGTGCAGAAAAGTCCCTACTCAATTTTCATGAGAGACTGGACACTCACCCTCTGTAAGTAAAAGCTAAAGTGGAGTTCATTGTCTACATCATCTAACCCAGTTATGACCCAATTAAGAGCGTTTCTGGGCTGTATTTTAGGAGTTAGTGTCTGTCAAGATTTTACCTTGGGTTAAACCTCCCTGTCTCCGTGTCATGCTGCGTGGAAAAGCTTCACTCTTTGAAGGAATCCATCTCCCCTATCTTTCGCCCCACACCCTCCCCAGACATGAGGGTGAACTGATTTTTGGTATGTAGCAATAACAATTTGTCAGGATGGCAAGTTCAAAGCTTCTAACCTACTGCCAGTGTGAAGCCCAAGAGCGAGGTCAGGACTAATCTCAGACTTCTGACCTCCCAGTCACATCCACCATTACCAGATCAGAGGACAGAAGTGGAAGAGCTTATTTTGAACGGTTTTAGATTTCAGGTGAGGTCAACAAAAGATTTGCCCAGATGGAAGAAATCAAGAGGATAATATGGCACATATTACGGAAGATGAAAGGCGTAGTGTAAACCAATCTCCTCCTTAACCTAGAAAGGAAAGTCTAACTACCAGAGTAACCTTCCTGTAATGGCAAATAAGCCCAAACCATCAGAAAATATAGCAGAAACCAGGCACTGTCCTGGAAAAAGCAATGCAAGCTTAGAAATTCAGAGTGACACTGCTGGGATTTACAAAAGCTCCCAAACAAAAACTCCAATCTTTTAAACCAGTGGGATTTAGATAATCCCATGAGGCATCTTTTTGCATTTTGAGCAGTGTGAATATCTTGGTAACCCCACTGTGGGAGCTTGATTTGCCACATTTTGAAAATTTTTGAAAAATAAGGGCCATGTGGAAATTAAAAATATTTGGGCACTTCACCCAGAAGAACCGCCCAGAAGGAGATCTATGCAGCATCCAGCCCACTTCCAGCTCAGTAGCCATCAACAGACCTGGTATTGCCACATCATTTTGCAGAGATGTGTTGCCAGCTATACTGGGAGCCCATAACAGGCTTGGGAATTAAAACCAGATTTCCTGACTACCAGATCTGAGCTGCTGATTAAGTGGAAAAACCATCAAAAAACAAATTTCCATTTCTGAAACCACCTTTTGGGGAAAATGACAAGATTTTTGTGACAAGAATTTTTCTTTAGAGGGAAGAAGGGAAACCTCACAGAGATGTGACTGGAGTCCTCCCCTCTCCAGGTTTCTCCTCTATGCCCTCTTGCAGCTTTTCTTTTACCCAGATTTGCCTCGAGGATGCCCTGGGGTAAGAGGAGCACTAGTGAGTCCACTGCTGGGGATACACCACTTGGACTGGCAGTGGGATGTGTTAGCATTCAAGGCTGTACTTCATCTGCTTACAAGACTGCATCAGTAGAAGACCGTGTCCTAGGCTAAAATGATAAATTACATAGAAAAGAAGCCAATGCTGCCTTTTAAAGAATAATACAGAAGTTTTGTTAATCTGAGGTGACAGATACGTGAACACTGGTGGACACACAGATCCTGTGGGCTCTTGGAAGGAAATCCAGCCCCAAAGGGTATTTGTTGCTCTGTCCAGTGCACTCTGAAAGGTCTTGTACAAGAGATCTCGTTTTCCATTCCTTGGACACTTTCATTAGTGTTTTGGATAAAGACAAGTAACAGGAGATGATGCTGTCAGTCTCTGTGCACAGGATTTTATCTGGGGTTAGCTGGGCTATTTTCAGCTCAGAGTGGATAACTACTGTATGGGATTACCATATATGTGTCGCATTTATTGGTAGAAACATAAATGTTGTTACAGGCATAAATCAAATTAAAATTTAGACTTTTCCATGTATGTTTAAATGTGTATCTGTCTAAACCTCTCTCTTATATTTGTTAGAAGCCACTCCTGGAGAGAAAGGGTCCTGGCTCTCCCACAAATGCCTGCTTGATACCCACCTCCAGGGCCAAGGACCTCAAAAACCTTGCTTCAGTACCATCAATTTGCATACCTGCACCCGGCAAGGTCCCAAACTCGAGTCAATCAGGCCAGAATAGCCTCGCTCACCCATTGTGTAATGTCTTTTTGCAGACTGCAGAGACTGTCAAATGACAGGGATTCAGTGATGATCTTGGGCTCCAGCTCCTCTGCTGGTTGTGAGGGCCCTAGTACCCGATCATTTTTAACCGGATGTACTGATTTGGTTTTATTCTTCCTCCTCTGCACAGGGGCGACTGCTGCTGGCTGTGGCTGCCCTTGTGGTTTAGCTGGAACCTGGATGGTTGTAACATCTGTTGGTTCTGTGGCTGTGCTATCCACCTTTCCCTCCGACCGCAGGTGCTACTGCTGGGCAGTATCTACGGCCTCTGTAGCAGGTTTCTGGGCAGCATTTGTAGTCTCTGGGGCAGATTTTGTGGCAACCTCATCCTATCTTTAAATGCTGAATGGACTGTATTAAATAAACTTAGCAAAAACATCAGCAAGAATATGGTATCTTTAGCATTTAGAGGGAATTTAAGCCCTTCAAAAGCTGTTGTGGTAGGCCTGAAGAAGTGTTAGGAAAAACACCCCTCTGCATTCCTCCCCCACAACAGGTGCCATTATTAGTGAAACCCCAAGGATATAAACTTAGGCTGTGATAGTTAGATAGCCATGTGCACACATTCAAAAAGAGGTTTGCAAACACTGAATTCCTCACCCAACCAACTCATTCTACAAACTTCCTAACAGTCAGTGGCCTTAGTTGTAGGGCCCATGTTTAGATAATGACCTACAAATGGAAAAATATGTAACCATGCTCTTACGCCAACTGAACCAAAGTAAGCTGGCCCACATGGTGATGCCTAATAAGGATTCTATATCCAATACACAAATGGGTCACCAAAGAACTGTTATTCTCTTTTCATGCATTCCTCTTGAAGCCTGACACTGGGTGACAATTAATGTCTTAGTATAAAAGACAACTGTCTCCCAAGCAAAGCAGGAACCTTCCCGGAAGGGAAGATTCCTCCCTCTAAATTATTGTAACTCAGAAAATTATGGGGCTTCCAGGCAAATATGTAGGAAAAGGAATAACAGTTCTTTACTATAAAAATATACGGATATCTGAACAGAACAAACAACAAAACAATAACAGAATTTTCCCAGTCACTAAGTGGTGTTTCCCCTTGGTGCAATTACGACCACGGCCGGCAGCGGGCGCTGGCGGCTCTGGCGGGGCAGATGGGTGCAGCGGCTCCCTCGCGGTCGGCGGGGGGCACTTNGACAATGGGAAGAAATTCCTCGAGAAACCTAACACACAACAGTATCATAGCCAGCATTGTACTTAATTCAAGTGTTTCATTNGGGCCCTCCCCGGGGGGCAGTGGCGGCTCGGCGCAGGGGAGGCAGGGCCTCTCCCGGGGGAACACACGCAGTGTGCGCCGGTCGCAGCTGCGTCTCTGTCTCCTGCCAGCAGCGGCCTTGCGAGCAGGCAGCAGGGAGAACTCCACAGCAGTGCCAACCTGCTGCGCAGCAAAAGCCCATGGCCAAAACCGTCTCTGCTCCCAAGAGGGAGAACATTGCCCATGTCCAGCTAAGAACTGCCAAACCCCCATTCCGCCCCTCTCCCCAAACTCTTACAGTGGTATGCCACAGCGATTGGCTACTCCTTTTGTTTCTTAATCGCTGCCTATTAACCTAGAAAGCCAACCCCTCCCCGCCTTTCCAGCATCTCCCTGATGACAATGGGAAGAAATTCCTCGAGAAACCTAACACACAACAGTATCATAGCCAGCATTGTACTTAATTCAAGTGTTTCATGGAGTTTTGCAGGCTTGGGCTACAAAATAAATTTTGTTACAGACAGAAGGAGACATGAATGCTGCAGACATCTCCCAGATTATCCCTGTGAAATCCGATTTGAGCACCTTTCCGCCTGACTTCTGGTGGAGCAGCCTCCAGACAGGAGAAGGGTGTGATGCCTCTTGCATGAAAATTACCATCTCCATCAGCAAGGAGCATCACAAGTGGTTTGTGTACAACTCTTGTGCTAATCAAGGCATTCTCCTGGATAGATGAGCCCACCATGTGACACTGTCCGGTAGCGTGCCCTTGGTCAGAGGGGACACAGCATCCTTCCTGCAGATGTCCAAGGGAGGGAAGTGTCTCAGCAGGGTAAAAGTGAACAGTGTGCTCGCTGGCTGGGTCCTTGTGGGAGGAGGCGCACACAGACAAGCCTGATGCTTGGCTGGCGTTGCCCAGGGGCAAAGAAGTTGAGAGGGACCTTTTGTGTGGGTTCCAGCAGGTTTATTCGCAGTGGAGGGTCCAGGGACAAAAAGCGAGGAGCAAGACTGTGCAGGGGATTTTTATACTGGGGTAGAATGGGGCAGAGCGAAAGGGAATAACCAATAGGGTACAGCCAAAGGGGAGGGTACAACTTAACCTCAACTTATAGGGAAAACAGGAGGCCGGAGTTACAACTGGGAGCCAATGGGGGACCGAACAGAACAACACTTTCTAGATGATGGGGATGCGGCTTGGACTTAAGTGCTGCCCAGTGGGATGCAGCTTACACCTCAGTGTAACCCGCCCTCTGACTCACTGTCCTGGGCAGGGAAATCCACCCGCTGGATGGCAAGGGTCTGCTGGGCATTTGATTGCCACAGCCCAGAGGGGGCTGGGCCACTGCAACAACCATCTCTCAGGCAGACGACTACTGGAGTTCCAAATGAGCAAGATAAACATCATATTTTCAATTGCAATCCAAAGAACCTTCAATCTGATGTAGAAATGACTATAAATTATAGTGGAAACGAGTCTTAGCAGGAAATACGGGTTGCTGTGTCCAAAAATAACAGCAACAGCACCATGAAAACAAAGCAGTTGATTGGAGGGGAAATACTAGTCGAGATGTGGATTTTTGACTCCCATTTTCCTCATCAGATTTAAGTTGGAATATTGACAGAGTGAGGAATGGTTTACCACTGGGAGCAGATTGAAGTCCTGAATCATCAGGGAACAGATGGACACTCCATTGAGATATTGCTCACAGGACTGATTGGAGAGAGCTTCTTGCCAAAGAAATGAACACAAATCTTTGGGGGCAATTCATTCTTTATATAACCCAAAGGTGTAATTTTTTTGCCTTACAACCTGTTACATTTCTCTCCATTTCACTCCAAATGCATGGGGACCCATTTGCTGTAGCCTCTTTTGCCTGGCTGTTCCTCTTAAAGCTTTTCCCAGTGTTGGCACACATTCATCTTCCTTACAGATGTGGTATTTGCTACAAAAAGGACACATAGTTTGATGTAGCAAATTCTAGTTTATTACCTGAATCTATTTCTTAGGAAGAAATTATGTCCATGGAGTGCAATATATGGACAGTTCCATCTCTGACTTGTGGCATCCTGTTGCATTCAAATTCACATCACTCTTGTATAACAGCAAGGGCTCTTTAGTCTCTCCCTGTTGCCAAGTTGTTTGTTACTAAAATAATGTCTGCCTTTCAAATGGCAATCATAACACATTCATGAGATAGGTGGGAGAAAAGTCCTATTACACACAGTTAGTATAAGGACATACTCTAATGAAAATCCTTGCCCAGGGGAAAAGCAGTGTGTGATGTTCCCACAAAGCTATGACTGAAATCTTCACATGCCCTTCTCCTTTCCCCAGTTCTTTGATCATTGAAGCCATTTACAATATTAATATTTTATTTATAATTTTTTGTTCATATTTGCTCAGATGAAAAGGAAGAGATACAATCTCCTTCAATATAAATGTGTATTTATGGATTGATTTTCCTCAGAAAATAATCTGAACTCTTTTTAGAAAGGCAAGCAGAAAGCAATTTAGGTTTCTCTATTGAGAAAAGAAATGTGAGGTACTGAGTTGTTATGAATTAGCCTAATTTAATTTAAGGAGAACAGAGTGGAAATTAGGACCTGGCATCTTTCTTCTTCGTCAGATGTAATGGAAGATGGAAATGATAAAATAAATATTAAAAATATCTGATATGGTACAACAGAGATGCTGACAGAATTGTTTTTTAGCCCTGCTGCTTATTATTATACATGGCTTTGATATCACAAGAAAAAAAACCTCCTACTTTTTTTACTAATTTTTCAAGTTTCAGAAAATGAACCATAACTGTTGTTATTCAACCAGTTTCTCTTCATGGGAAACCTTGAGCACTTCAATTAACTTCCTTTGAGCACCATTTCTTAAATCTGCAAAACCCACATTTCTCTACCTCGGAGCAAAGAGCTGGACTTAAGAAAGATCACTTCCTCAGCTCCAAAAATATTATTTTGGGAAATTTATTTTTTTTAAATCCTGGACAATGTTTAAAATTATTGCTTTGAGCAATATTATTAACAAGATGGCTCCAGAGATATCAGAGTGGGAAGGACTGGGAGAACTGTGTGCAATACTGTGTTGTGTTAGTGTCTGCCTAACTCCAGTGACAACTCAATTTATAGAGGCAAAATTACTCATCCCATAGCAATACGTTTGGCACAAGCACGAGGAATTCACGCTTCTGTAACCAAACGCACTAGCGAGCAGCAGAAGCATTGGGAAGGCTCGTCTGAGTGATATTTGCTTGGCTTCACTTTGGCACCCATCTCCAGCTCCTGCTGGGCCCATATTAAATGGAGCAAAAAATCAAACTGTTTTATACTGATTTCAAAGGAGGCGAGTTTTCACAGCTCCTTGGTCATTTCTAACAAGCTGTGCCTACAGCAAGCCCCTTCTGGGTCTGGCACAGCTGCTGTCAGCTCTTCTACCGAAAACTAGTACCTATGACTGATGATCTATAAAATGAAGTATTGCTCTTTTTTTTCCCTTGGTTTTCCTTGCTTGATGCAAAGCCCACTGTAGGTCCCTTTGTTCTCAGCAAGAATGGAGATTAATCATTTATATAATGAAAGGCAAACTTGAAAGACCTCCCTTTGAGATGAGCTAAGGTGACTGCAGAGTGGGCTCCAGGAGTGGTGGGCAAGTGGTCTGACTTTTTTTCCCTTGCTATTTGCTTTTATATTATGAAGGACATATTTGGGACTGTGCATGGCAAATCTCAGACAGGCTGAAATCAGTGTATTTACCTACTGAATATCAAATTGCCTCTGCTGAGGATCAGCATTCATCACTGCCACCAGGCATTTCACAGCACATTAATTAATCTGGAGATCCAGTCAATACACCTTGTGATCCTGGCAGTACTGCAATGCCATGCTTTGGGCCATCTCATCCTGAATGCAGCCTGACATTTCACACCAAGAACCCAGACCTCCTCTAGTGCTGATGGATAATGCAGGTTCCAGCAGAGCCTGTTGTGATCAAGACAGCTTCCCGTGGAACCTCAGAAGGCCTTTTGTAAATGTGGTCCACAGTTCCTGACAACTTTCTACCTGTTGCCTGGTTGGTCTTAGCTGCCGCCCAAGGGCAAAGAATCCAGCACCAGTGAGCAGCTGAAGGAGTTTTCTGTATTTGCCATGCATGTGCATTACTTGGGGTCATAGAATGCTGTGGGTTGGAAGGGACTTCCAATTCCAACCCCCCTGCCATAGCCAGGGATATCTCCTAGAGCCAGGTTGCTCCAAGCCCTGTCCAACCTGGCCTTGAACACTTCCAGGAATGAGGCAGACACAGCTTCTCTGGGCAACCTGTGCCAGGGTGTCACCACCCTCACAGCAAAGAATTTCTTCCTAATATCTAATCCAAAATGATTCTTTTTTAGTTTAAAATCATTTCCCCTTTCCCTATCACTACATGCCCATATAAAAAAAGCTCTCCCTCTATTATAAGCCCTCTTTCATCACTGGAAGCTCTAAGCTCTTCCTGAAGCCTTTTCCTCTCCAGACTGAACACCCCCAGCTCTCCCAGCCTATCTCCAAAGCAGAAGTGCTCCAGCCCCTGGAGCATCTCTGTGTCCCTTCTCTGGACCTGCTCTAACATGTCCATGCCATTCTTATGCTGGGGACCCCAGAGCTGGATGCAGAACTCCAGGTAGGGTGTCATGAGCATAGAGTAAAGGGAAAGATCCACCTTCGTTGACCTTCTAGCCACCTCTCTTTTGATGCAACCTATCAGTGCACCATTCCCAGAGTCACCGCAATACTGGGGCAATGCATGCAGCAGAGAAAGCAAGTGCCAGGTCCAACTCCCATGCCCCAAAGTCTGTTTAATATAAAATCCTCTCATCAAGGGCATATCAGATATTAAACTTTGAAGAACAGATACTACACTTGGCCAACCGCAGCAGACCAAATCCATCCTTTCTTTTTGCCTGCTTCCTTCAAAGAGTGGATAGATGCATGTAGGTGAGATGACCCGGCTGGTGACAATACTTATCATTGTCTTGTTACTTCTTAGCCTGGAGCTTGTGAAAGGAAAAAGCTACAGTAAAGCCACTTCAGTCCTCCTTCTGCTCATCTTTGGGACTTTTCAGACAACATCAAGCTCGATCCCTTGCTGGGATGGGATCAATTAATGGGAAATTTTGGATGCAACCCAAGGAGTGTTTCAGCCTTTCTTGTCCCAAACCAAGATGCTTCCATGACAGCAACATCAGCTGCCTGAAACCAACACCCCACCCCCAACAACCAGCAACACAAACCGAAGCAAGTCCCTGGTGCCAACAACATTTAAAGACTCCATCAGAACAATAAAGTATTGCATTATCAGCTGCGAGGCACATGTCATCACTCAAGGTTTGCAGTAGAGCAATTGAGATCCAAGCTTGGAGGCAGTGCTCTGATCTTTCACATTCTGCATGTCAATGACCTTGAGGAATGTGAAGTTTTTTACAGCAGGTAGCAGCTATTGGAGGTTTTTGTGTTTACATGGAAAATAAAAAAGGTACAGGAAGAGCGAAGTTACTGCTCTAAAACGGACTGCCTCCATGCATGTGCTGGCTGGTTGCATACATCCATATGCTGCAGTGCCAACTCTCCTCATACAGTTGTACTTCCATTTGGCTTTGTTCTCCAGTGTAAATCAGCCAGAGTCTGTCACAATGCTGGTGTCAGGTACCAGGCTGATGCTTGGTTTCAGCCCAACTCCTCAAAGTTTACCATAAATAAAGACATAGGGAGGCAGCAAGTGGGTGTCATTTCTTCCCCAGACCCTTGGCAGCTACCTGGGACTCTTGTGAGAGGGTCTTCAAATAGCGTTCAAAAACCCCACTTTATAACCACAATAATTTAAGTAAGTGACTAGCCTGGAGAATATCAGAAGACATATGATTGAGATAGCAATGTTCAATGGTAATCTAAAATACAGTTAAAATGCATTAGAGTTTCTGTGTTTTGGTTGTTATTTTGTTCTGTGCCAGTTTGGGATTGGATGCGATGCTTATTCCATAGGGGAAACCCAGAGTGTGATTCGAGTCTGGGAGGTCAGAAGGCATATGATGAGTTCCTCTTTTCCACTCGTTCTTTCTTCTTCACAATGTTTTTTTCACTAAGAAATAAAAGAGCCTGAGGAACAACACCTCTTTCCTTGTCCATGAAGCTATTGTGCTTTCCATTTCCCACCAGTGATAAACTCTCTTTTTTTTTTCCATAGGAAATTAGAAGAGAAAAACTCCGAACAGTTGAATAGAAGCAAACAAAAAATAGTAGATTTTCTTTTTCCATTGAAAAGATGTTTTTAATCCCCCCTCAAAGGCCTGATAA
This sequence comes from Platysteira castanea, assembly GCA_013397175.1. Classification (NCBI taxonomy): domain Eukaryota; kingdom Metazoa; phylum Chordata; class Aves; order Passeriformes; genus Platysteira; species Platysteira castanea. Next base: position 31,946 of record VYXC01008066.1, read on the forward strand.
CTGTTTTACCACCCTCTTTGCAATTAACTCCTTTTTTTCTTCGAGTTAATCAACTTGAGTTAATCAACACAACTTGTTCAACTCTGAGCATTTCCTAGCACAGTATAAACACCACATAATTTTGTTGCTCCTGTTCCAAACCTGCAGAAGAGCTGGTGTGATGGAAATCTTACCTGCTAATCAGTAGCAGATTGGTGTGCATAAGGAAAGTTATCCCCACCACAAACCTAGCCTATCAGGAGCTGTCCTTCCAGCAAAGCTGGGTGTGAAGACTTCTGTCCTGCTTTGTGCCTCAAATGGGGTAGCAGATGTGGAGAACCTCTGTGGTTCCTCACCACAGAGATATACCTGCAAGGTTATCTGACTGCTCGTGTCTGGGTGTCATATGTATGGTCTCTGCTCCACCTCCCTGTCCATCCTCTCCAGGAGAAGTGCATGGTTTAGAAGAAGACATGTGCCTTCTTTTGTGAATTGAACACCAATAATGATGTAGCCTTTCTCCAGCCAGGATCATCATTCCCCAGTACCTCCATCTACCCAGTAGCCCATCAGTAGTCCCCTGACTGCTCCTGGGAACAACCACCAGGGATGCGCTGCAGGGGAAGGCAGCAATGCTGTTTCCATAGAATCAGCAAATGGTTCATGTTCAAAGAGATCTTCAAGACCATCTTGTTCTAATCCCCCTGCCATGGGCAGGGACACCTTCCACTACACCTGGTTGCTCCAACCTGGCCTTGAACAGTTCCTGGGATGGGACAGCCACAGCTTCTCTGGACAGCCTGTGCCGGGGACTCACCACCCTTGCAGCCAGGAATTTCTGCCCAGTATCCCACCTAACCCTGCCCTCTGGCATTCCTCCTTGTCCTGTCACTCCAGGCCCTTGTCCAAAGTCCCGCTCCAGGTTTCACAGAGCCCCTTTAGGCACTGGTAGGGACTGTAAGGTCTGCCTGGGGCCTTGTCCAGGCTGAGCAGCCCCAGCTCTCCCAGTCTTTTAGTGTCTTCCCAATGTCTCCACAGGGGTAAGGGAAGGCTGGTGCTGACTGTGATTTTCTGACCTACCAGAAAGTAGATTGGAGAGTCATTTCCCACTAAACAGCACTGTGATCCTGTGGTCATTTTTGGATACAGATATGCAGGTCTTTAATTTGTGCCATATCACAACATCCTGCAGAGGGTAATTTATTTGAAGGAGAGAGGAACTATATTGTGGAGCAAGGGACGAGGCAGAAGATGACAGCTGCCTGGCATTCACAGTCAAGGGTGGATGGAGGGAAGTTAAAGAAGAGGCTAAACTCAATTCCTAGCAGTAGCTGAGGGACAGGAGAACTAAATAGCCATAAGATGATGGCTTTGCCAGCCACAGGTTTGTATTGTTATAACCGTTCTGCAGGTGAACATTCTGGTGTTACATGTGGTTGACACAGATGTAAAAGTTATTGGTTAAACCCACTTAACTCCACTCTCTATTTCAGCCTTTTCTTTACTTCAGGAATTTTTTGCCTTGCTTTGTTTATTCAGCCAGCTTCAGTTTTGGATACATTTTCTCTGTTTCTTGCCACAAAAAATGTTCCTGTTTAAATGTCAGGACTGACTATTTAGGAGATTATCAGCCTCAGGAAAAAGTTCAACACTCTATAATAATATGCCATGACCCCGGCACATTCTCACCATGGCAGTGGATGTTTATGCAGATAACAAGAGCATCAGGAATAGAATAATTAAATTTTTCAATACAAAGAAAAACAGAGATTACGAAGGGAAGTAAATCTTCATTCTCCAGTACAAATCTGATGTAAAACTCTGATTGCCTTTTTTAGTCTTTTCTTTTTAACATGTCATGTTTTTATTCTGAGGAAGGTGGAAGGATTTCTGAACAGAGACACCAAAAATTAAAATACTTGAGCTTTCCTTTCAGAAGAGAAAATCTCAGAACAGTTGAATAGAAGCGAACAAAAATGAGTAGATTTTCTTTTTCCATTGAAAAGACATTTTTAATCCCCCCAAAAGGTCTGATGAGGCAATATTTGTCCATGTCTGCTCTGGGAGTTTAAGTCAATATTTGCTGGAAGTTAGAAAGAGATTCCTGCTATTGATTCACATTTGCTTATTCTGGGTTTTTTGCAGTTTTCCCGACACATTTTTTCTTTGCCAGAGTCTGAGACAAGACATGGGATTGCTCAAGGCTCTGATCCATTTCTGGCAGCCCCTCTCACTTTAGCTCAGTTTGCATGGAGGTCAGGAGGTCAAAACAGGGTGCTACTGGGGTAGGGTGGATTGAAATGTGAAGGAGGGCTCTAGATGTGCCCAGCTGAGAGCAGAGCTCAGTCTACACAGCTCTTGGGTGGGGGGTACAGTGCTGTCCCCACTTCAAAGCACCTGGCTGGACTGGATGGCTGGACTCGGTGCTGAATTGCCCATCTGCATCCTTCCAGATCCACAAACCTCATGTTAAGACAATAATTTAAAAACACTTGCCAGGAAGGAGTTCAACATTTCAAACACCCTCATCCATGGATTATTTCTTTGATCTGCCACATCTTTTGGCATCATTCTCTTCCATCCTGTTGGTGCTTAGAGGCTCCAGAGCAGAAACACAAGTACAAACATAAGAGTTGGAAAAGAAACAGAACGAGCCCATTTTGCTGATCTTACTGCAGAGGACTGGCCTGAGACATCTGCCTGGAAAGTCTTTTGAGAAAAATACCCATCACCTATGCCCCTTGTTTAATACTCTTCATCTGGATAAAAGAAAGTCCCAACTCTTTCTCAAACACAAGAATGCATTCAGCAGTTAGCAGAAAGTCAAAATTAATTTATCTGTGAGGAAATAACATGTCTTACATGTATGACGGATTTACATCCCAGAGTTTTCTCACTGGATTGTGCTTAGGTGTGGGCTGTAGCTCCTTCCTATGTTTGCACAGGAATATGTGAATGTGGACAGACACACATTAAAACACCTTGGAGCTGGTTTATTTCCTCTGACCAGACCAAGAGAAAGCCCTGCTTTCAGCATGCCCATGCCCTGGTGGTAGTAAAATACACAGTTTAACCTGGTGACCTAGAGAAGACCGTAGATTTGGGGATCTTGATACAAAACAGCTCCATCTGGCATGAGTAGGGGCAGGTGAGTGTAGCACAGAAGTCAGGGAGCTCCTCAGGTTGGGAACAAATATAAGTGTAAGTGCATGATGAGTCCCTCTTCCCTCCCTGGCTGCATTTAGTACAACTCAGTGGCATCCAAATCCAACCAAGTGCTCTCTTTGGTACAACCACTGTAAATCTTTTATTGATTTAGGCTGGGAGGCTCTGGACTATTTCAGAAGACTCAAATAATGATCTCCTTTTTGGTGCCTCTCAACATCACTCATATAAAGCAAGACTTGTCCCCTTTGAGATATCAAAGGAGGATGAGCCCTGTTGGCAAAAATACTGGGCTGAGACAGAAATCAGGGGAAGTACAAACAAAGATGTGTGTGAAGAAAGGTGTCTGGGAGTTCAGGTGAAAGGAGTCAGACAGAGAACCTCATCTGAGGATGCACCTCTGGAGTATGTCCAATTTGGCAAACTATCTGGAACCTCCTTCATTGCTGTCACTGTCTTAAAGCGTGTCTTGAATCTGGCTTCAATGACTGCTCTTGGGGATAACATTTAGGGTTTGCACATGGGATGACTGACATTGGGATGTGAGGGGCTGGTAGTGCACACCCGGTCCTACATCATTCACACTCACAGGATTGAGGAAATGCTTAGTGGGGCAACGCCTGGCACAGAAAGAATCAGGAGCAGATGTAGGAAGAGAAAGAAACCCATGCCTCACATTTCCTGCACACCAGACAGATATTTTAGTTGGTGAGTATCTCAAAAGCTCCACTTTGTTCAATTTCCTTATAAAAAAGAGGATTGCAGCATTTATTTATGCAATAGATTTTCACAATTCATATTACAAAGTTATGGCGTGGTCTGATTGTCAAGATTGTCTTCCTACTTCCTGCTTTTCACATCTGGCTTGCCTATCTCTTCAGCTCTGGGGATAGCCAAGGAAATTCCCACTACAAGTCAATTTGCAAGGTGTAATACCCTTCCTGCTGCTGTGTGTTGTGGGTCTCATGTATGCATCATCAACACTTACCCCGGGGAAAAAACAAGACTGAGAAAGATGCAGAAAGATTTTAATGGAGACTGTAAAATGCGGGGGACCTCGCCATCCCAAAAAGCAAGGGATGACTGTGACCCACTCACCTGTGGTGACACCAGTAAGTTGTGAAGTGCTTTAGAGGACATGCTTCTCAGCCAATTCCCACACAAGGGCCAAACCTTCAGCCAGGGTGAATGTATGTGACTCCATGGCATGGGAGGCATTGAGAGCTATAAAGCATCTGGGGTCTAGGCTCAAGTTTCCCAGGAGTGAGAGCTGGAAAAGACCTGGGAGAATTTCAATCCATTTGTCTTGCTGAGGCAGAATTGCTACTCACTGTGTATTTTCTATTGGTCTTATTTTAAAAGGAAAGGGTTGTTCCCCAAGGTGTTTTTGGGGGATTCTTTACAGCTTGTCTTGTCAAGGCTTTTGAAACAGATGAACACAGTAAAGGCAATGACTGGGAAACCAATCAAGCTCCTTACGTGTGGAAACATGAAGTTGGACCTACCATGAATGATCCTTTCAGTGACCAAATCCCATTGCCTTCCCATGTCCATGCTGGGTTTGAAACTAGTCATTTTCTTTAATTTTTTTTTGTGCATGGTCCAACTGTCCCATGTCTCCTTCTGTTTCCTCCTGTTACAATTTGGCATTGAGTGCTCCAAGGTACAGGTTGCAGAAGGAAAGACAGACTTCATTGTTTTTAAGCATTATAAAGACAAATGTGGCCATCAACACTGTTCCATTCAGCACTGCAAACCCTTCTGAGTGGATGCAGTGGTGGCCATGAAAAGCCTCTGCAGTCAGTGAGGAAAGAAGCCTCCTTTTCTTCTCTGCATGAAAATCTACACTGCAGATCTATGGCATTCAAATGCCAAAATCTGTGCCAAGCCATGTTGGCTTTGGGCAGCAGGGGTTTCAGCCTTCAGTCCTCTTTGCTAGTGCTGCGTTAGACTCCAGAATCTGGATCCATGTTGTATTGGGATGGAGGACTGCAGACTTGTGGTGGTTCACATTGACAGAAAGAAGACATATGGGGATGCAAACCAAAAAAAAACCCCAAAACCCTAACCAAAAAACCTCCAAACGACCCCCC